>JADWPU010000012.1:1126084-1187805 GCA_016109575.1 Phialophora chinensis
ATCATCGCGCTTCCTTGCTGGGACGACAAGGTTGGTTTGAAGCACAGAACATACAGCATCCAGCATACACTAACCACCCCCCTCCCCAGCTGGAGGGAATCACTCCAACCTTACCACCTCCCCCGCCAGCTCTTCTCAAACGCTCGGGATTCCTCCTCAGCCCGCTCCAGCGCGCGGCGCCACTCCCTCTCCATCCGCGCCGCCAACTCCTCCCTCGTCTCAATCGGGTTGCCGTGCTCGTCCGTCTCCGTCCCGGGACTCTCACAGCCGCGGAGGCCAATGAACCGTCCCCACCTGCGGCGCTTGGTCTCGAGATCGACGTCATCAACCCGGCGGTCATCATCCTCGTCGTGCAGGCCCGTCCAAGCGGGGATGCACGCCGGGTAGTGGAACGTCTCCTGCACGGCGGGTTCGACCTGGTGGTACCACCGCGCCAGGCTGTCCAGCTGGTCGTGCGTCAGGAGGTGGTACTGCAGAAGGGTGGTGGGGAATTGCGGGTGCGGGAGCCCCGTGGCCACGGAGATGAGTGGCACGAGGGGCGTGCGCAGGTGGTTCACGCTGTGCAGGTAAGTTTGTCTTTGACGCTGGGTGCGTGGGCTGGCGGCAGGGGCGACCACTGTGACATGGTAGCGAGGCGGTGGAGCGTGACGTCCCGCCCGAGGCAAGTGCGAGAGTTTGGGCCGTTTGCGGATAGGGGACCGCGTGGTGATGGGGACGGGCCTGTGTGAGCGGATGAGACGTCTGGAGTCTGTAGGAGACATAGTGGTGGCGGTGGTAGCAGAGGTGGTCGCGGCCCACTCGATGAGCGAGCTGCCGGAGGAGGATCGGGCGGATGAATAGTCCTCTTCCTGCACGTTGGGGAGCGTGGTGTTGACACGGAGCGGCAGCGTCATCGTTGTGCCACGCCCGGGCCCTGGGCTGCGCATGGCCATGCGGCTCTGGCGGCCATCTTGGGGGAAGGTCGCAGTTGAGAGCGTGTGCGTGTGCATGTGCATGGTGTGAAAGTATGCTCTTTCCGGCGTGCGGATTTCGTAGGTGGAAAATGCGGGAGACATGGGCGTAAGGACGGTCTGAGCGGGAGATGTGAGCGGCGAGGTCAGGCTATTCCGCCGGCATGTTGACCCGTTGCTGCGACGCCAGGGAGCTGGATTTGCGGCTGATCTGGGCGTTGTGAGCATGGCAGAGAGCGACGCTTGGCTGTGGAGCATGTGCTCTGAAGAGAGGCTGGTCACCAGCTGTGGCAGTGGCGATACCATGGGCGTGTCGATGGCCATTGGCGAATGCGGCGACCGTGGCGACGGAGTTGGCATCGGAGATTTTGGGCTGGACGGATCCATGGCTGTTGAAGCGGAAGAGACTGTATCAAAGTAAGTAGGCTCGCTAGAATGCCACGACGAGAATGTGTATGCTGGAGAAGATGCGGTAGCAAGAGCAGAGGACGGTTATGAGATTGGGCGAGCGAGGCCAGAACCTGGCCGTCCCTTTGAGACAATGGGCTTGCTTGGCCCTGAAATAGAGCAGCAAGTCATTTCTTCCTTTGATGGGATCAAAATACACAGTATGCATCGCATTGTAGCCGAGCGCGGCAGCGTGGGCTTCTCTTTGTCAAAAGGCTGCCATCGTCAGATCCAGACAATGAACTGATGGAACCACCCGACACTCGGGCCTTTGGACTTATGGAAACGCTACCCTTGGACTTTCATATCGCATTGACCAAAGACAGTGCGAAGCTCGAACAATATTGCGTGTTGATCATTGAAATGCAATTAGTAGATTTTGATGCCATACCAGAGACCTCTCCAAAGTCGATCAGTGGAAGTGTGGCTGTGACTGACTCCAGGACGCAAGCGGTGGAGTCTTCGTGCGCTTTATCATCTCAGATCATTGTTTCCAGATCTTGCGGACTGCAATCAATCTGCAAGGAGACGCGTCACCTTAGGGAAGATGAACACAATACACACCGCAAGGCATTATGAGCAGCTAAATAGAAGAAGCGCCCAAGAAGGACTTTCACTGAGAAGCTGCTGAATAATCAATCTCCGCTTCCCTCCCCCGTCCGGGCTCACCTAATGTCCACGGTGTTGACTTTGTCTCGCCGTCATTGGATTTGCTGTGTAGGGGCTCATTGAACGCAAATTATTAGTCCACATCGATGTCGCGCAGTCGACAAAACTAGCTTGAAGGAGGGCAAGATCGCATCAGTCCATCTGTCGCAAGCAAGGCAACACATTGGATGAGCAGGATTCGACTGTCTATGAAGTCGCGGTCCAGCGTGTGAGAAGGATGTTACTCTTGAGCAGGTGTCCATCTTAGAGGATAGCACTGTCATGATTGAATGTTACTCCTCGTAATATCTCGAAAATTAAAAGAGAGTGCTACCTTCGTGGAGCCTGAAGATCTTACTGTATCTCTCATGCAAGATTCGTGTCAGGCCTACCTTACCCAGGCTTCACGACGCTAAAAGGAGCTAAGACGTATGTGGCCCGTAGAAGTTCTCCTTCGAATTCAGTCGTCACCGCTGCTGGCGTTGCTGTCGCTCTCACCCTTCTTCTTCGGATCCGGTGGCAAGGCTGGCAGATTTCGAGACTGGCAATACCCTCTCAGGAAATCCAGGAGGGCCTTTTTCTCGTGGGCCGGCCTGAAATGCGGCCAGCTCGTGTCCATCCGGCCTCCAATAGCTATGAACTTCAGATCATGCAAGACTTCTAGATTGTTCTGAGTCGCTTGCTTGATGAGACTTTCTGTCTCATCATCCTGGTTAATAAGCAACTTGATAACAACATCGTCAGGAGGCCCTTGTGCTACTTCGAGTCAATCACATTGCCTACTGCGCTCTGCAGGATATAGCATACCTTGAATTGTTTTTCCAATCGGAAGAATCTCTTTGTCCCATTCACTGCAGATCTTTACCACAGCAGCGGGGTAGCCTTTTGCAGTCTTGATCAGTTTGCCATAGTCGGGTTTTTTCTTATCAATCAAGGCGCGCTTCAGCGGGTCCGCCACGCCGATTCGTAGATCCCTATCGAACCTGAGGAGTTTCGTTTTTGCCGTAGCTGAAGGGCGTCAGTCTGGGCCCGAACGACCCAACGAGATTCGGATTGTGCCCACCGTTTGCCTTCTTGAAGTCCGCATGGGCCACGAGTGCCTGAGTCAACCAATACCCGCCCATCACTCCATCAAACCTCGCATTTTCCTTCAACTCATTTTCAACTTCCGCAAGGATCTTATCAAGCTCCAGAGCAGGACCTTTGAGTCCCAACCCTGGGCGGGAAAAGATCGATGATTGTCGTCTCGTAATTTCAAAGACTGTCAGACGGGTCCTCCGGAGACTCGTCTTCACAAAGTCAACACAATCAAGGACCGCAGTTGGAGTGAATGTCGAAGCCCCCAAGCGTCCACTAGTCAGATACGTTGGAAGTCTGATGTCGTCGGCGTTGCCCTCCTCCAAAAGATCTCCAATACTTCTTTCACTTCCGTAAATGGTCAATTCATCGTCCACCGAGCTGCGATCGAACCGGCGAAGCGGCATCGCTGACACCGACGCGACCCCGTCAAGGGATTCCCCGGATGGCGGATCGAACCACCAGTTCAACCTCCTTGATTGATATCAATCCCGGGGACGGTCAAGATCCACGTGTGACACTTGAGAGTGGATGAGAGTGTTTCTCCCGGCTAAGAAGAGCCCGGCAGCCTGTTTGAATCAGCCAAGGGGCATTCCGCATTCCAGCACGTCCGCAAATTGATTGACAAAATAGCCCAGACGTCGAGTATGAGGAGAGAGGGGTTGAGGCGCACCTCTTTCGAGAGATGTTCAGCCCCACTACGGGAAGGGCCAGGTGCGAACCGCACAAGCCGTAGTTTAGCCTGCCAACCGGGCGCGAGATCCAATCACACGTGGAGCAAGAGCAGGTAGCAACTGTACTTCTTCAGCTACCGTTTTCCTGCTCCAATTGCTCGCAACTTGCTTTGTCGGCAGGAACAGAGTACAAAGAGACACCTCCGTATCTGTAGCACAGTTTCCATTGCGAAACCGTCCGATAACATATCGATCTTGCAGATATGTCAAAAGAAGACATCGGCGCAACGGTGGGCGAGATCACCGAAGAAATGACCCACGAGCAGAGGCTCTTCCACCATGGCATTGCTTCTATGAACGAGGAGCCTAGTTTCATGCAATTTTGGCTTCTGCAAAAGATCAATCTGATCGAAATTCAGAATGATCTTGCCAAACTGAGAGGCTCGATCTTCACTGATAGGGCGGTTTCGAGCCAGACGGCGAAAGAGCTCAGAACGTTGATGCACCAGTATGGTCAGTGGTTTCGTCTCGTCTATATTGACATTCATCACTTTTGAGCATCTGTCCATTCTCTCAAATCTGTCACTCAAACATCCTTATCATTCTCTTTCTCCACGCTCTACTCGTCGACGGCACTGCAAAACGGCGAGAGCCCCAAGTCCAAAGTATTCCAACTCCTCCCCGTCTCTTTCCTACGTCCCCGTCTTCCACCCGCCAACCTACCGATTATTCAAAAGTGAATACCCCTCCAACTTAATATTTATTCCGGCCTCTCCACTGACTCCCGAAGCCAACGCAATCCGCGACTACAAAGAGCTCTCCACTCTTTCCGAGATGCCGACCCACCAAGCAGAAAACATCCGTACCGACCTCATGATCGCCTTCGAATCCATCGCCAACATGCCCGGCAGCCCCTACATCACCCGCTACCTGAATCTGACGCCCTCGCCCACCATCCCGACCGACAGCCTTCGCGACTTCCTAAAAGCCTACCTCCCCACCGGCCTGACCTACACCCGCTCCGAGAAGGAGGCGCACTTCGACGAATTCAACGCCCACGCCCCGCCTACGACTGTCAGTCCATTCGTCGACAAGCTCGCCAGGTTCATCGTCGCGTTTGCCGGCGGCGCGAGTCTGGTGGTGCCGATGCTCATCATGACGCTGCACCAGACGAAGACGAAGAGTCTCATCACGGTGAGTGTGGCTGTGACGCTCTTTGCCGCTGCCATGTCGCTTGTCATTCGTGCGACCAACGCGGAGACGCTGGCAGCGACGGCGACATATGCGGCGGTGCTGGTCGTTTTTGTGGGGACGAGCTCGCCGTGAGACTGGAAGGTCTGCGTTCCACTCACCGAGCGTATTATTATGGTGCGGGCAGTCACGGACGCTGAGACCCGAGCCATTGGTCATCGTACGGAATTTGCGACTAGGTATGACTAGTCATAGCAACAGCGACAGTGTATGGCGATATCATACCACGATGAGCCGTCGACTCAGCGGAGGCTAAACTCAATAAGTGGAAAGAGCGGACGAACAGCTATTATCCTCTTTATAAGAAGGCCTCCTCTATCTGGACTGGGTAGGCCTCATAGAGAGATAGCGTCAGAGGGTAGCACCTTAGTTCTTCTTCGTCTTGGAGACACAATATCGGCCGCGAATTTCGTCGGCCTCTTTGAATACTCCACTATGGTAACTGTTACCTTCAGCACGGGTAAGCAGCAGTTTGTCCACCGTAAGCTCTCACTGGCTCTGCTGGCCCATGTGATGGTGGCGGAAGTAAGAGGACCCTAGGAGATTGTCGCAGGAGCGCTGTAATGATCGGAATAATATGCCCATTGCTCGAGAAGAGATCGCAGCCCGACAGGGTGGGGGTTAGTACTTCATGAGAAGAAAGGGAGCCGGGAAGTTTAAAGGGTCAGTCGCACGAGGGGCAGGAAACCGGTCGAAAGCTGAAACGGCGTCAAAAGAGAGGGAACTGGCTGACACGCCGCTAACTTTAGAACCTCGCTGAAGCTGCACGCGATGGAACAGAGTCAGGGCGAAGGGTGAGCGTGAGGGTGGGCGAGGTGAATGCGGAGGTGACGGGGTGGGTGAGAGGATGGGTGAGTGGTTACAGAAGCGGCACGGCCTGGGCGAGTTGCACTCGAGCTCCGAGCACTATTAGTTTTCACTCCTCCTCTTCTTCTTCTGATGCCAAGCTGTGGGCTTTGTCGGAGAGCCAGTATCGTGTACGTAGCTTAGCGGTGAGTCAGTGATGTGTGTAGGAGGACAATGCAGGTACTCGCAAGACGAATGGGAGACGTAAGTGAATCGCAAGTCCTTGTACTCGTAAATCATGGGTGCCGCGCAAGTGAATCGTCACGGGTGTCCTGCTGTTGACCGTCTCGGCGCGTCTTGGGCTGCATTGTGCAAGAGGACGCGGCCTCGACAATTCCCATCACTGGCTGCCTGATCGATGGTCGTGCCGTGCTTGCTGGGCGTCGATATTGCGATGCTGTATTGCGTATGCCCTCTCTGTGATGCGCGTCTCGCAATATCCGAGCGAAGATCCAACACCCAGAGCAACGAGACAGCCAATACCAAGCATCTAGCTCCCCTGTCAGAAATGCATAGAAGCCCTTGGCAGCGGTGCCTGTGTTCCTCGATCTTGCCGCATTGCAACCTCGGAGCAGAAGCGATGCTTGATTTCGGCAGGAGAGGAAAATGGCGGACGGCCAGCTTTTAGCCTCATTTTGGCCCTGATTCGCTCAGCTGATGCTCGTCCAGTCCCTCCTTCTCGTGCCTCCGACATGTCTTCGTCGACGGCAGCGGGCTCCTCAGCTAAACCTTACTACCGAGTACCTCCAACTTGGTGAACATCTTATCCTGCTTCCTTCGCTCTCCTGCCCCGCCATCACCCTCTCTATCTCTCTCTTCCCTTGATGTCTAGGCCAGCAACATGCATCGAATTGTGAGTCCAGCTTCCGCACGAAGACACACTGCCTTTCCTCGACTCTCGCCGGACCCTCGCCAGAGGTCAGACTACACGTCGCAGCGCACATAAGCCCCCACGTCGGCATTCCACCTCACCATCTGCCTCGACCTTCAATGCTACTGCAAGAGTCTATCCTGCCAGACTACATTCCTTGACGCCTCGCCTACGGGCCCCGGCGCGCCCCCCCCCCGCAGCCATGGTATTCTGCCTCGGAAGTAAAGACGAAGAGCCGCCCGACGAGTACGACCAGCTCCCCTTTGGCCTGAAATGGCGCATGCACTGGGCCAAGAAAGAGACGGACCCTCGCACCGGCGAAGCAGTCTTGCGTCTGGGCAATAACAGGATCCTCAAGACCCACTGCGCCAATACCGAGTACCAAGCCTTGATGCTCATTGACCGGCACACATCTGTTCCCTCGTACAAGGTCCTAGCGGTGTATAACAGGCCCGAAGGCAAATTGGTCGAGTACGAGGCCTACCCAGGGAAGCCCTTACAGGAACGCTGGCCGTCCATGCCTGCCCACCAGCAGAACAAGATAGTCTCACAGCTCGGGCGCTTTGTCGAACAGCTGAGGAAGATGCAGCCACCAAAGCAATGCGTGGTGGGAGATGCCACCCTCGGTGCTGCCCTGGACCATCGCTTCGGCTCCGGCAGAATAGGCCCATTTTTCTCAATCGAGGCCTTTCAAGAGTTTGAGCGCAGAGGTCACTCGGTAGACGACTTCCCGGAGAAGGAGATTCAAATGGTCCATGCGCCCAAGAAGCCGTATCAGCTCAAATTCACTCATGCGAGCCTTTGTCCTCAGAACATCCTTGTAGATGACGCGGGACGAGTGACGGCCTTGGTTGGATGGGAATCCTCAGGATGGTATCCTGAATATTGGGAATACACTCAAATGTGCCACTTGACCCCAAAGACCATGGGAGATTGGCTTGACGCGATGTGCAGGGTCGTCCCTCGATACGATCAAGAGCTGGCTTGCGAAGAAGCATTACGGGCACGATATTGCGGTTCAATATACGATGCACCGAGGAGTGTGAGGGCACCTAGTCCTTCACCTAGTCAGCGCCATGCAGAGCAGCAGGAGATTGACGACAAGAACACCTCCGACACGAGCGGATAGTATTCTCGACTGGCTATGCTCTCATACCTACACCAACCATGGTAAGACACGGCTACAGCATCTCTACCTTGTTGGCCGGGACTTGTTTTCTCCTCCGGTGACACATATACCCAGATTTGGGTCCCTTCAGTCACTGCGAGAGATATGACATTACGAGCCACGACAGCCGAAGCACAGATCCTATCAACAGGTGCTTAGATCGACATAAATCAACCGCCCTACAGGATCGAATAGTGGCTCTGCGGCGACAACGCCAGAGTTGGACCCTAGCCTCCCTCACAGCATTCGGGCTCTGATCTCGATTGCGGTGAGAACAACATAACTGCACCGCCAATTTCAACCCTTCATTGCAGTACCTTCCGCCCCATCTGGCAGTTTGCGATCATTGGGCGACCGAGCCAAATCCACTGGTTCTGATCGGCGCCATGTTCAAAGTTTTTGGATCACTACTGTACTTTGGCATCACCGCACCAGCGTAAGCATTGGGGCGAGATTGCGCGTAGGTTTGTTTCTTTTTCCTCTGTTTTGGCATAGCGACGGCGATGGTTGGGGTTTCAGGAAACACAGAGAGGGCGGCGTTGGGAAGACAGGTCCGTGGGCCGGAAAGGAGTACAGTACAGAATATGTAGCGGTTGCTCAAGGGGTGTCTAATATAGCCTCTTTGTCGCAACGGTGGACTGGGTAAGGGCTACGGCTTGAAGCCAGGATATATGGTGTCGATTATCAATAGACATTGCACACTCGATACATCGGATTGCATATCTGCCATGCGCGAGACATGGCGGTCGTCTTCATCAACGTCAGCTTCGAACACCGCGCAGATGTCTTCCTATATTGTTATTTTCCCACAGGTCGACAAGACTAGTCGGTCGCCTCACGCGCTCCCACGGTAAGCCGCACTCATACGCGACCGCAGCCAAGGCATCCTGCATATAAAATATATGGTCCTGGGGCCGTGGTATCTATCGTCTACCATATCCGCATCCTCATCAGTATCAACATGCATACCTGACCTGACCTGACCGGACTTGACTTGACCCGAGCTAAACGATCAGCAAATTCGCAATCCTCACCCCCTTGGTCTCGACATGGTAGCGTCTCTTGACTCCGACGCCCACGGCCCTCTCCTTGAACGCGTCGTAGACCTTCTGCCCACCACCGACCAGGACCATGGGGATGGGATTCCGCCGATGGAGTCCCGCGGGCGTGGTCTGCTGGCGGGGCAGGTACGGACGGATGAGGTCCGCTTCATCGAAGTAGTCCGCGCCGTCATCACCACCACCACCCTCCTCATCCTCCTCGCCAGCGTGGTGGGCCCCGTCCTGTTCCTGCCCGTAACTCACGACCACGACGAGCTGGAGGGCGCTACTCCCTGGCGTGAACGCGGGGATGTTCTGCAGCTTGTCCGACAGGTCGCATTCCCCGCGCTTCACCACGAGGACTTGATGCGTCCTGACCACAGAGAGGGGGATCTTGTGGTCGCAGAGGTGGTCGGTCGCGTAGATTCTCGTCCACGGGAGGGCAGGAGGGGATGGGTTATTCAGCGGGACGAAGTTGGGGACTTCGGGCCAGGAAGGGAGTGGGGCAGCCCCGGGACCGGTGGCCGTTACGGCGGAGAGGTGGTAGCGTGGCTGACCTTGGCCGTGGTCGTGGGATGATCTCGACGCCGAGGTCGAGGAGGTGGAAGCGCGTTTCGTCGGGGAGGTGAGGGCCAAGGGAGTAGAAAACGGCCAGGTCGAGGGGGGCCGACCGTCCTTGATGAGGCTGGAGATTTGAGATACGATGGCGTTCCAGGCCGCTCTCATGGCGTTGTCATTTGTTGCGTCACTGAGGAAGGGGGCCTCGATTATGAAGTCGGCCTGATCTTGGTTGACTTGCGACGGGTCAACTTCAACGGGCATGTCGACCTGCTCGATGGGGCTGTTCAGATCGACGACCAGGTCTAGCATGACGTGATCTTTGATCCTTGAGAAATTCGGGTCTGCGGGACTGAGTACGTCCTGACCCGTGTCGCGTCCCAAGTAGATCTTCTCATCCTTCCCCAGTGGGATATTGTTGATGGTCTGAACGCGCCATGCGTCGTGGAATCCGTCGTCAAACAGCCATGGCGTGTCTTGTATCATACCGAGGCGCAGGCCACCAATTACGTTGATTAGGATGCCGTCTTTAACGCGCTGTAAAGGTGGAGCAGTGATCCCCGGTGTTGTCATGGCTGGAAATGAGATGTCTAGCGTTGGTCTCGTTGGTATAACGGAGCTGGTAGCATTCCAGGGGACCAGTTCCGGCGGCAACGTCCATGGGTAGTACGTATAATTCGACGGAGAGCTGATGTCGGATAAGGTTATGCTCGGGTGGTCCGCGGCGTATTCTCCCAGCACAGACTCGATATTGTCGCGATGTGGCATCATGTGGAGTCTCGCCAGGTTCGCCGCGTGGTACACATCGCCTCTTGCGGCAACGTTGGAGACGGTGAAGGGCAAAGGCGGCGGCCTGATAGGGCAGAACGACTCTTCTCCGTGCCCCGGGCGCCAGAGAGATTCTTGACGGGTCCCATGGCCAACACTCCGTGGAATGATCAGAGGATGACCTTCGGTCGTGAAGACGAATGGTTCGTCGAGGTGATTGAGAGGATGGGTTGGATCGAAGAGCAGAAACAAGTATTTCGCTGTCTCCCCAAGAAAGAAACTCTCCATTCTGTCCGTTTGTTCTCCGGTCAGCACATTTTGAATACTAGCCCAGCCACACCTACTCCAGCATCTTCGCTTGATGTCTCGGAGGACCATTTCACCGACGTGGAAATACCAGGGGTCCTCGGTGGCGCGATAGAGGTAGTAAGTGGACTCGATGAACTCTGGTCGACCCACCCACCACCCCAGGCCACCCTCGATCCCGCCAGAGACAAGATTCCAACGTTCAGGGAGAGCTGAAAACCTCGCCCATAGCGCTGTTTGCAGGAGATGTGTTTCAGTAGCTTCCTCAACTTCACCCGCCAGCACCAAAAGACCAGGGTAGTACGCGCTCAAGGCATCAACCCAGAACCCCCGAGCAGCCCCGGTGGCCACGTCAGCTTGGATATAATGTGGATGTTGGTAGGTGGTACCGCGGTAGAGATGTCTCTTGATCGCAGAATGAGCGGTTTTCCAAGCGTCAAGGAAGGCCTGAGAGGTCTCGTCTGCCGGCGAAATAGGATCATGGAGCACTCTCGGATCTTCAGCGTGGTCAACACCGTCGTAGATGGGATGGGCTTCGCGTGACAACAGGATGTGCGATTTTAGGGCGTACTCAAAGAAGCTGTCGATGCCGGCACCGATGCCCGTCCATGTCCCAATCCAGTTTCCACTTTCCGCGTCAATGCCACTACCGATTAGATCGATGGTGCTTCGTCGCTGCCATATAGCCCAGAAAGCTCTCTTGGCCAGCTCCTCAAATCGCGCATCTCCAGTGAGGCGGCTCAGGACACTAAACTCGAGGACCAGACTTCCGGCGCCGGCGCTGCACGTCTCTGTGATCTCGCGGGCCCCAGAAGCGGCTGCGCAGTTTTCGTCCTCGGTGCCCGAATGTACAGGCGAGTTTACATAGAATGGTATGCCGTGCCGAAGATTGACTCTGGGATAAGGTATACCACTTGCAGACCAAAATGCCGGGAGCAAGCGACTCCCCAGATCATGTGCCAGTCTCAGAAGTTGGCCATCGTACTGAAACATATTAGGCCACAGAATACCTTGCTTTGGGCCCTCATATTGGTCCTTGTGCCATGCTTGTGCGTAAGCCAGCTGACTCTGAGGAGGATTGTAGCCACGGATGGGGAGATCTCCGACGGCGAAGAGGTGAGCGCTCAGCAAGCCGCCTAGTCCACGTATCGCCGTCTCAAAGACTTGAACCTTGCTGTCTAGGTCAAATCCCCGCGCTCTTAAGCCTTCACCTGCCGGGCCATCAGAGCCATCGCCATACTGTGCAACCAAATCCCTCACGCCATCTTGAAAGAGTCGGAGAGGTCTGTTCTGTCTCGAGCTCGATGGGCTGGAAGCCAAGATGGCGAGGGTTGATAAACTATCGATGAGTGTCAAGGAATAGTTTCCCAGAGGGTCATTGACTTCGATGTGTGCCGGATTCTCGCGGTCGCGCGTCAGGGGCTTGCAGGATATCGGCCGCAGCTCGTCCTCGGGAAAAGCATAGGTCATGTAATTCTCAAAGCCATGATAGAAAAGATCTTCAGCCTCCTTCCTGAGCGCTTTGATCTGGCCCGGTGTTTGCGCCTGCACGATGGCGGCCGAGGCCAGACTGGCAATAAGCACGCCGAGCTGGATGCCTCTCAGCCATTTCCATGGCCGTACTGTGAAAAGAGTGGTCGACGGTGGTGTAGCTGGAGGCGTCACATGGCGACGGATTATGCGCATGGCACACTCGCAGGAGGCTGTGCCACAGACCGCATATCAAACGGTCGCGTGCGTTGGTATTGTTACCAATCTGGTGGCCGGTCTGGCGACTCTGGCCAGGAATCGATAATTTGCAGGCACGTGACGCTCCAGATTAGATATGGTGCCACAGGTCCTCGGGTTTCGGGTTAAAGTCTCACCGAGAGCAGCCGTTGGTGGGTTGTGCTCGTACTCTGTGGCCGTGTAAGCCGATGGAAGAGTACGCGATAGTCCTCCGTCCTGAGAGCTACGGCATACTCTTTAGAGGGGTGAGGGGTCACTGTTTGGCCAATTCGCCTTCGAATTGGCTACGGCCAGCAGCCTCCCAGATCTTGAGAATATATTATATTTTAAGTTCGGCCTCGATTGCGAGGCGGCTCCTTAGAGCTGCTAATGTTGACTTTGGTTCAAGCCTGATCGCGTTTGGCCATAACAGTGGACCCAATAAGGACTGGATTCGAGGTTGGAGAACCTCTCGGAAACAATGGCGAGACGCCGGTGGGTGCGGGCAGAGATGACCACAACGTGGGTAATATAAACCTTTTCAACCCCCATGCGACTGACCTGTCTCTACGTCCGGGGGATATTTTCGCCAGATATCCGACGATAATTTCACGTGTGCAAACAGCTGCTCAGTTCTCAATACTCCTCAAGCAGAATGAAAGTGTTACTCACCGGTGGCAGCGGCTTCGTTGCCGTGCATTGCCTTGACCAGTTGTTGCAACACGGGTAAATGCACCCAAGGACCCGTGGGGCTTACCAGAGTTAACGATCTGTCAGGCACGAGGTGGTAACTACAGTAAGATCCGATGAAAAGGGAAGCTATCTTCAAGAGCTTTTCAACGGAAAGCCGGTGTCGTACGTAATTGTCAAGGATATCGCAGCCAAAGGCGCTTTCGACGAGGCGATCAAGACAGAACCCCCGTTCGAGGCAGTGGTGCACACGGCATCGCCCTTTCACTACAATATCACCAGCAACAAGGAGCTGCTCGATCCGGCCATCAATGGCACGACAGAGATCCTGAAGGCGGTCCACAAGTCAGCAAAGTCCGTCAAACGCGTGGTGATCACGTCGTCCTTTGCCGCCATATCAAACTATAGCAACCCTCCCAAGGTGTACACAGAAGAGATCTGGAATGACCAGACCCTGGAAGAGGCCTTGACAACACCGAATCCACAGGCCGCGTACCGGGCCAGCAAAAAGCTCGCGGAAAAGGCGGCGTGGGATTTCCTTGAGACCGAGAAGCCCGCTTTTACTCTGGCGACGCTGTGTCCGCCCATGATATACGGACCAGTCCTGCATCAAGTCAAGTCGCTGGATGATCTGAACACATCTAGCGCAAGAATCCTAAAGCTCTACCAAGGTATCCCACGATCCGGGCCGGTTGGGTCGCCTATGCACGTCGACGTCCGCGACTTAGCTCTTGCACACGTCCTCGCTATTGAAAACCCCAAAGCGGCGAACCAGAGGTTCCTCATGGCTGCCCAGCTTGCAACGGAGAAGGAGCTTCGCGACATCATGGAGAAGAACTTCCCAGAGATCAGAGGACATTTGCGTGATGAGGTGACGGAAACGCTTCCACCATGGGGGATCGACAACAGCAAATCAATTAACGTGCTGGGCATCAAGTACAGACCACTCGAGGACACCATTGTCGATACTGTAAAGTCTTTAAAAGCTCTCGGCGCCTAAACGGTCTCTCTCAGTAAAGATGGGGAAGAATAACCATAGACATAGATTGGCATGAGCGGTTGCGGACGATTCGTCGAGAGGAGAAGCACAGTAGACCTAGGCGTCCACGGGCGAACAGTTGCGCTTCTAATAGATTCACTTCACTTCCTTTCAATGACGGTCTAGCATGTCCTCCTGTCGCTTGCTAACCAGTGTGGGTGCATTCGTACACCTGTAATCCACCAAGGAAGCCGGGGAGGTAGCAACAAGTGCGCCGGGTGCCCAAAGGAGGCATGAATCTCAAGACGAGGTGACTTGATATATCTCGAAAGCGGACACTTGCACCATCCTCAGCAGTGATCCTTCAATTGCTCCCAGATCAATATGATCTAGCAGGGTTGCAGCAGATGATAATATCCAAGTTGCATCTTGATTGAAAGTGGAGTTGGGTATGTGAGAGGTTCAAATGTGGTGAGAATTGTGTTCCTTCGAGCAATGCAAAATCCCTTTGTCGCGCGACCACACATGCCATTGCAAAGCTGCTGTGAGGACTGGAATGTGAAATTCGGTTTCCTTTCCCGTCTATCTAGCAGACTACAACTCGTCTTTGACGCTCTTCGTTACCTTGAGTGCGGAAGTGGTAGTCGTGGACGAGCTTGCTGAGGTTGCAAGCGTCGGTGCGTCACTTCCAGTCTGGTTGCTGGCGCCCGCGGAAGAAGACTTGCTCTTCTTTGGTTTGGGTTTCGCTCCCTTCTTGCCTCCACTGGCCTTTGCCTTCTTCGGCATCTCTTGCATCTTGATCGTCTTCATGATCGTCTCCGACACTAGGCGTTGCAGCTCTTGGCCCTTGGATTCTAACTCCGAGACCAGAAAGGCTGGGTCATCGTGCTGTCCCAGCTTGTCCTGCAGAGCCAGTCTCTCGTCTAGCCATTTCTTCACCTCGTCATATTTCGTTGTCAGCGCTGAAAGGTCTTCATTCGTGTATTCATAAGGTTTGAACGGCGGCGGCTCGTCTGTCTGTGCTGCTTCAGCTGCCGGGGTGCTGCTGTAAGGATCCTCATCGAGATCCTCGCCCTCTGCCACAGACGACGAAGAACTTGCAGAGGCACTAGAGCTTGGAGACACAGCGGCTTCGCTAGCGCTCGACGAAGCAGCTTCTGCTGCTTTCTTGATGCTTCCCTCGACCATGGTGATCATGCCATTCAAATTCTCTAGTCCCTCTTTTAGAGCCGTCACAGCGGCGGGACGCTTCGTGTACTCATCTCTGCGCTTCAGAACGGGGTCAACCAGGTTCCGGAGACTCTTTAGCTTGTCTTTGAAATCTTGCAATTTAGCATCGAGGCCCTCGTCATACAGCCATTCAGATGTGCTAGCCAGCTGTTTCTCAAGTTCCTTCCGAGCGGAGTCGCTCAAGGCGGCAACGAAACTTTCGTCCTCGAGATAGTCTCTTGCTCGGTAGGTAAAAGCCTCAAGGGTATTTAACGCTTCTGCTCGTAGGACCGCATTCCTGTCAGATGTGTCGAACTGAGACAGGCGCTGTCGGAGATGGGGTAGAACCTCGCTGGGCGGAGCGTTCAGACCAACAACGGCCGTTCTCAGAGAGAGTGGTATCGAGACGACTGATGGGGTAGCCTTGCTGGCTCGAGCAGCATTGGTGGAGGAAGACGATGAGGATCCTCCTGATGACTCTACTGGTGACGGTGAAGCTGATGATATGGTCGACCCAGAGCTTGTAGGGTCAGACACTGGTAATGGAGTTAGAGATTCAGAACTATCCTCGACCATGTCGTCTTCGTCGAGTGGCTTCTGTTCGTTGTCTTTCTTGCCGAAGCCAAAGAGTCCTTTGACATTGTCCATGACGGTACCGCCTTTGGTGTTCTCCACCTCACAGCTGACAGATCCAGCAATGACCTCTGGTAAAGCATCAACAGGACTTAGCCGCACGGTAAAGACGGTGCTAATGTTTGACGCCGAGCAGCTATGCTTGTCTTTCAATTCGGCAACAGACTTCGTCAAGTTCAAAGCCTCAACTTGCAGAATAGTAACGTCTGAGCCCTCGACTGTTTGAGAAAACGCTAATGTCACATCCTCTAGAGTCTTTATCGGTACTTGCTTCTCGACCCCGACCTGAGAAGACGGTGTGAACAGCTTCTGCGACTTTTCCTTGTTGTCAGCATTCCACTTCAACGCGAAGGAAAAGCTCGAGATATCAGTGTCGCGAATATCCTTGACTCTGAAGCTCGGGCTTAGCGAAGCGGCCTTGAAAGCAGCCCCCATGACAGCAGCCTCGTCCGCATTGACATTAGATTTGAGCTGAGCCGGTCGGACGGCCACTTTCTCGAGCTGCTTCTGCACAAAGGGAGTCCTCACTACGCCTCCATGTAGGATGATCGAGTCAAGATCGCCCAGCTGGAGGCCGGCAAATTGGAGAGCCGCCTCGATCGGGGATCCAACACGTGCCGCGAACTCTGCAGTAAGCTCTTCGAATTTGTCTCTCGTCAGGCTGTATTTGAAGGTAATATCATCATCGTAAAGTCCGTCAAATGTTGCTCCAGACGCAGCGTTAGCGCTGAGAAGTTGTCGAATTCGCTCTGCCTCTTTCCAGATTCTGGCCATTGCTTTGCCATTTGCCCTCACTTGCCCAGTTGTGAGCCCTAGTTTCTTCACCTTGGGCGATTCAATGAACTGGGCAATGATGTCTTCGACGATAACATCATTTAGAGAGTCACCTCCTAGTGTTGCATCGAATCCTGTTCCAAGAGCGATGACCTCTTGGATCGTCGAGTTGCGCTTTGCGAGTCCTTTGATGGTCCTCCCTTGGAATTTGAGCACAGTGGCAGTTGTTGAGCCAGCACCCATATCGTAAATAAGGTGGTGCTCGGGCTTCGCGCCGTCAGTAACACTTTCAAAGGAGCGATGGGTTGCGTAGTTAAGCCCCACGGCCACTCCGTCGCTGACGAGACCTAACACTCTCAACCCAGCCAAATCGGCAGCCAGTTCAATGGCTCGCTTCTCCTCTGCAGTATAGAACGACGGATGGGTAATGACCACGTCGGTGACATATACACCTTTCGCAATCATGGCTTCGGCATTGCTCTTGACGTTCTTCAACTCCATTGCCAATAGCTCCTCCACCATGAAAACTTCATCCTTCCTGCCGAAGCTCCGGCTCTTGAAACCCACCGTCCCGGCTTTCTTTTCTGTCGCATCACCTCTTGGAATCGCCTCGATATTCAGCCCAGGATACCGTGCAGCATATGTCTTGACGACCTCTGCGGAGTATTCAACTCCAAGCAGGTTCTTCAGATTGGGGTACACGTCGCTTGGGAATCTCGCGGAAAGCGCAGCTGCATCCCCACCGTAGAGTCGTTCGGGGAACGCATCATCGTCCTTGTCTTGTGATCTGGAGGGCTTAAAGGCGAGTGTGGCCGCTTCTTTCCGCTTCGAGTCCTTCGAGAGGACAATTTCAATTGGCGATCCGGGTCTAGCGATTGCAGCCTTCAGGTATTCGGTGCCGAGATCGATGCCGAGAACTGCAGAGGCAGCATGTGTGGTTGTTGAGAAGAAGATAAGCAGCAGAAGCGGTAGAAGAATGCAGGGAGCCAGCTTCCGCCGGCCGGGGGGATTCATTGTGATAGTTTAGGAGACGAAGAGAAGAAGTTCGGCGACTCCTCAAGTCAGCTTAAGCGGACGATGAAGCACCAAACTCGATTTTTGAGGACATTTCCAGAATGAACGCTCGAATAACAGAACAAGGAGAAGAGAAGGATATAATTGACAACGCTGACGTTGCCTTCACACCGGGTGCTGTTCGTGTGAACAGATCTCAAAATCCAATCGGCGAGTCATGAAATGGACACGCGCGAGTCATGCAGCTACCTCAGCCTCTTTCAGCCTCATTCGACGTCATTCGACTCCGATTTTTCTAATTCGTACGCGTACCTCCATTCTCTACTCACTCCAATCTGTCGATCAGCGTACTCACGGATCCTTGTTGTAAGACTGGTGTGGTCACAGCATGACTCTCTACGTTCACGATGCACGAGATCGTAACTCTCCAACTCGGCCAGAGGTCGAATTATCTGGCAACCCATTTTTGGAATGCCCAAGAATCGTATTTTACATATTCGGAACGTGAACAGTCTATGGTTGATCATGACATTCATTTCCGAGCAGGTTTGGGAGCCGATGGCTCAGAGACGTTTACTCCCCGGACGATTATCTATGATTTGAAGGGCGGCTTCGGGACGCTCCGGAAATTCAATGCTCTTTACGAGGTTGTAGATGATCAACCGACAGATGGCATCTGGTACAGCTCACCAATGAGCATATTTTCAGCCTTATGTTCTAATTTATTGCAGGGACGGTACGCCTGCCAGACAGCAGCAGCAGCCCATCGAGCCATCAGAGTATCAAAGAAACCTCGATCTAGGTCTTCCAACGCGCCAGCTTAGCGCGGCAGACGTGAGGTATTGGTCCGATTTCAATCGTGTTTTCTATCATCCACGCTCCATCGTGCAGCTCAGCGAGTATGAATTGAATTCTCAGCTCATGCCCTTCGAGACTTGGTCCGCCGGTGAAGACTTATTTCAGAGTCTTGACAAGGAATTTGACCTACTCGACCGTGATGTCAGATCGTTTACAGAGGAATGTGATCAGATGCAAGGCTTTCAGCTTTTCTCTGGGGTCGACGATGCCTGGGGCGGTTTCGCCGCGAGATACCTTGACAACCTAAGAGATGAGTATGGAAAGACCAGTATCTGGGTCTGGGGTATCGAAGATCAGTCCAGAACCACAAGGGTATGTTTCCTCTATCGAATACAAGAACTGTGCTCACCAGAAACAGCAAAAGCAGCTATTACGGACATGTAACGCCGCGAGATCGCTGCGTTCGATCGGGCCGCAGGCGTCCGCGTATGTACGACTTGCCGCCCCTCCGGCAATCCTTCCAGACTATGTGCGCCTCGACGGTGCATCAGACTGGCTCACGACTGCTCTGCTCTGCGCGGGTGTTGAATCGTCTACCCTTCCGACCAGGTTAAGTGCCGCGGGTGGGAAGAGAGGCTCACTAAGCCTGTTGGAGGACACCCTCAACACGGCGGATACCCAAAACCTGTTCGAGCTCCATGCGAGCATCACGAGCTCAGTGGCTGGAGCTAATGGTAGCCTAAATGGGGCTTCTGCAGAACCAAAAAATGGGCATAGCGAAAGGGACACCACTGATCTGGCCGTGCCATCTCGATTAGATTTCGACTATAGCCCCGGACTCGCCACTTCGCCGACGGCAAGGCCATCCCATGTTTTCGCACAAGTTGAATGCTTACGTGACCGTCTCGAATCTGAGGTTCGCCCGCTGACGATGAGCCCCGATGAAAGGCTTCGAAGAAGGCTTCACGAAGAATCTGTTGTCGAAATGTGAGTTGCGGTTTGTTTTGTGTCGCCATAGTGTCCATATTGCCGGGCGAGTTGTGGGCACTAACAACTTTGGCCCTTTAGATTCCAAACCGCGCTACAATTCCCTTTACTAGATACATTCCCGGACACACTCTTCCGGACCGGTCGACAAGGACAGAAAGGCTTGGATATATCGACGGCTCTAGTGTGCGACTCAAGGATGAAAGACCGTGTCCTCGACCTCCGAAACACAACAGCCCGCCTCTTGCCATTGGACGAAAGAGAGAGCCTATATAACGACCTCACAGAAATGGCCCAAAGCTACGGCATTGGGTGGGAATCTGGTTCGGATTCCGGAGCGGACGATGATTGAGAGCCTAGGAGGGCTGATCGGAGAGGAGATTTCAGCGAACGCCTTCGTGCGGCTATTGCACCGAACGCTGAATGCACAGCTTGGTGTTGGAGGCATCCGCGCCCGCAACTGCAAGTGAATGGCACCAGAGCTCCAGACGCAAATCCAAAGGACCGAGCTGGTACACAAGATCGCGGTTTCCCCGCGCTCCTTCTTCCTCGAGGAGGATGATGATCCTGACTCTCAGATGTTTGGCAAGATATGGCTGAAACACCATCGAATTGTAGAAAAGCTTGAAATGCGAATGAAACCAGCCAGTTTTAGGCGTGCGTGAGGTGAATAAGAGCCTCGCATTAACCATTATCCCCGGGCTCTTCGAAATTCTACAAAACACATTGTCTAGTAGGGAAACATTGAGCGGTCCAGGAACCGTGTCAGTCCACGAAGCGCGCCCGCCCACAGACAAGGCAGATCCAGAGCGCGCAAACCCTAAGCACAAAAAAAGAGCGTTGCGAGCCTTTGTGCTCTGCCGTCGCTAAAATTCGCTCCCGTCAAATGTCAGAGTTCACAAGGTGTAAGGTGCGCGGGTCAGACAGTGCCGCGTTGCCCTCGAGGCGGGACAGCAAAAGCTTCCTAACTGCACATCTGTTCAAAGGTGAAACGCACTTTGATTGGATTGGGCAGCAGACCCAGACTGCACCTCAGCCCTGAGCCAGGCTAGGAAGGCCGAGGAGGGGCGGAATGTCAGCCCTATAGATTAAGAGGCGTATGTTGTTACAGGTAAAAGTATCTCGGGAGGTGGGAGAAATTGCTGAGGATCCCATGCGTTGAGAATATGGCTGGACGAGACCTCGTTTCAAACAAAGAAATGAGTCTAGATGGATTCACCGCTTCTTATCAGTTCTGCCCAAAAGAGACTTCATATTTATCGAAAGAGAAACACTTGCTCCTGCTGGCCCCCGCATCAGCTCAATTATGCCGTTGGGCGTAATACATGACGAAACATGCCAAACACCGCGTGGTGGCAGTACCCAGTATCGCTTAGCACGAGAGGCTAGGCGCCGTTCGATCTTGGCCACCACATTTGTGCAATTCATTGTCTTTCTTTCATCTTCGGCGCGAGAGACCGCTGGTTGCATTTGTAAGATCCAGGCGAGGCAGCAGCAGGCAGATAGTTTCCACAATCAAGACTGCAATTCCGCGACAAAGGACAGTTCATTTGCCTGAGGAACGGTGAGGAGGCAGAACGAATCCTTCCAAACTCAGCCTGACATTAAGCGGCAACTACTCGTAGGCACCCCTACCAGCAGGTACCAAGTGCCAATACGGGCGGTACCCCCAATTACGGGCACCGTAATCGTGCCGTTGGCTGGCTCGCGGGTCTCGTCCACTTCAGCGATCCTTCACCATCAGCCGCAGCCGCAGCCGCACATACAGTCACTTGCTTTCTCACTTCTGCTGCCATCTTCAGCTTTCCTCAATTCCCCCGAGTGTCGACGACATCGTGCTGCCACTCTCGAGTGCACTACGACCGACTGATTCAGCGCTGGTAACGTCGTCGGTTGGAAGTCTTTGTCACTTCGCTCCGCCACCGATCAAGCGTCGGTCTCACTCGCCTTACCAATCTTCCGACCCAAGCTGCTCCTGCTGCGGACAAGACAACATTTGTTCATTCACTCGCTGTTCCTCTTGCAACTGTCTCCTTCGATGTCGATGTCATGAGCTCGCGCTTCAAGTCCTTAGGCTTCGGTTCCAAACGAAAGAGCAGCGCCAACATCCAAACATCATCGACCAATTCGACCTCAGTAGCATCACCAAACGGGTCCACGTCCACCACTGGGACTCCCCCTCCGCAAAACACCTCCCAGACCAGTCTGCCGCCCATGAATCCCAATCAACCTGCTGCGCCCGGTCGACCTCCCAGTTACTCGTACAATCAGGGACGCCCTCAATCACCCATGCCCCCACCACAAAACCAGATGGCCCACCACCCCGCTCCTATTGATACCAGGGCAGGTGCCTACGTTGGTGGTGCACCCCAACTAGGTCCTCCTCAACCACCCGGATATGGTGGTGCGTACGGACATCAGCAACTCGGTCCTCAGCCGGGCATCCAGCACATGGCGCAGCAATATCCCCCGGGTGCGCGCCCCGCCGCCGAAGTGGAGGGCGCTGGAAGGAGCAAGGCTCAATTGATTGTTGGCATTGATTTTGTAAGAAACGCCCCCGATCGTGGTTAAGAGCATGGGCTGACAATCGTTCCAGGGCACAACCTTCTCCGGCGTAGCATTTGCATTTGCGACCAACACAGAAGCGAAGGAGGATATAATAACCGAATGGCCTGGCGCAGGTAATCAAACAAAGCAAAAGGTGAGTTCACACAATACCTCAGACCGCGACGATCGGCAACTGACTTGACTAGATTCCTACGGTGCTGTATTACGACCAATATCAGAAGGTCGTCGGCTGGGGTCCCGATATTGCTGACGCGCTCGCTCCCACTGGCTACCCCAAACCCGGCGTGCAAAAGGTAGAATGGTTCAAGCTTCAACTCATGCTCTCTGGAAATACATACATAGACCCCATCAACCTGCCTCCCTTGCCCCCTGGGAAGTCGGAAATCGATGTCGCCGCCGACTACCTTTTCAAGCTTCGACAAGCAATGCGAGTCCAGCTACAGAAGACATTGGGCGAGGTTTTCAATCGCGAAGAGCGCAACATTAGATACTTCCTGACGGTGCCCGCTATTTGGAACGATGCTGGCAAAGCTGCCACCAGAGCAGCAGCCATCCAGGCTGGCTTCATTCGAGACGAAAACGACAACAGACTGACCCTGATCACCGAACCTGAAGCGGCTGCCATGTTCTGCTCAAAGACTGGCCTTCTCAACCTCAAGATCCATGACGCAGTCCTGATTGTGGACTGTGGAGGAGGCACGGTGGATTTGATCGCGTACGAGGTCGAAGAAGAGACACCCTTCACCGTGGCCGAATGCACAGCTGGCAGTGGCGACTCTTGCGGTTCTACTGCTCTCAACCGAAACTTTTCCAACATTCTGCGCGCAAAGATCCGGAAGATGAAGTTGCCAGACGGGTCGAAGACCGCCGGTCGAGTTTACGCCAAGTGTATAATGGATTTTGAGAACAGAATAAAGGCCGATTTCCGCAATAATGGACAGAAATGGGCGGTCGACGTTGGTATCGAGGCTGAATTCCCAGAAGCCGGCATCGAGGAGGGCTACATGACATTCACCAACGAGGAAATTCTGCAATGCTTCGAACCGGTCGTGAACCGCATTCTCGAGCTTGTCCGCAACCAGATCATCGCCATTCAAGCACAAAACAGATCGTTACAAAACGTACTGGTGGTGGGTGGTTTTGGTGCCTCCGAATACCTCTTTCAACAAATCAAGCTTCACGTCCCGCCTCAATTCCAATCCAAGGTCGTCCGTCCTATGGACTCGGTGGCTGCTATTGTCAAGGGTGCCGTCACCGCAGGCATTACTGAGCGAGTCATCACTTCTCGTGTGGCCCGAAGACATTACCTCATGGCAACGCTCCAGCCATTCAAAGAGGGCCATCACCCCGAGCAATACCGTGTTCCCAGTCTGGACGGGAAGGACCGATGCAAATACACCAGACAGATCTTCGTTCAGAAGGGTGAGAGAGTCAAGATTGGAGAACCAGTCAAGGTCTCGTTCTTCCGACAAGTGGCACCTGGTGCGACATTGATGTATGAGGACATCTTGTACGCCTGTGATGAGGATGTTTGGTGAGTCCGGAGATCCCGTTCTAACACCAGCAGTGGGTTGCTAACAGTATGACAGTCCCGAATATACCAAAGATCCACGAATCAAGGAGGTCGTGACACTCACTTCAGACTTGTCACGAAAGAATCTCGAGAAGGACTTTGAGCGAATGGATACCCCGCAGGGCACTTTCTATCGTGTCTATTTTGATATTTATCTCACCTTGGACGGTTCTGAATTCAATGCTGAGTTGGTGTGTCAGGGAGAAGTTATGGGCAGATGTAGCGCGAGATTCAGATAGTGAATTGGAGCGCGACCAGGAAGAGAACAAGATCACCACAAGGCCCCACGCAAGCGTGGGCAGAGTTGGTGCCTGGAGATGACAGAAGCACGATTGCATACCCAAGGACAAACGAAGCAAGAGGAACTTGGACTATTCTACCCAACCTTTGTAATGATGACTACTGTTATGGGAGGACACGGAGATCCGAGGGGAACGATTATATGAGGAGAAAGCATTGCACGCGGAAGTTAGGCGGCAACGAAGTACGGGGTGAGGCGAAAGTCTGGTAAGAGTTGAGTAGAAGGACAGCAAGCGAGACAAGTGAAGCAAAAAATCCAAAGCAAACCACAATTTTCGATTAGCCCTGACCATCCGCGCTCCTTGGTTTCGGAACTGTGTATCTTTTTGAAAGGAAATAGGATCGCCTCCCGTCGGGTCTATAATCGGTACAGCCAAATTCTCAGTCCACCGGTATCTGGTAAGCGACTGACTGACTGACTGACGAAAGAGAAAGGTGAAGAGACGCGGATATTCAAGATTTCAAGGCTTGCGGATATGGATTTGGATGGTTCACATGCATGAAAGATGGCAAGGGTTCAATGGCAGAGATGGAAATGAACATCAAGGCGAGGGGCGAAACTATGTGCTCGTACGATCCGCTGCGATTGTCATGACTACGGACCAGGCAGACCCCTTCTAAGGTGGTGATGGTGGTGATGGGTCGGCCACCTTCCTGGCAACCCAGTGGCTACATCTATACCGGTTCTGCAGTAGACTGTGCGGGTCTTGGATGTATCCTGAACGGGCAGGGAGAAGTTCGTGCTTGGTCACCTCGAACCCCATCCTGGAGACGAGCAAGATGACTTCCTCGTCGGTCAGCTCGAATGAGCCTGGCTCGGCGATGCCCTTGTCTTCGAAGTCAGAGCCAGGTTTAGGCTTAGGCTGGCTTGAGTGCTGGTTGGGCGGGCGCTTGTCGTCGCCGTCTTCGTCATCGTCGTGGTGAGCACCAGGGGCGCGATCGTCAAAGTGCCACAGCAAGGGTCCAACGTTGATCCACACCCCGTCACTCTTCAGGCAATTTCGGACGGTCTCGATATATCGTACTAGGTTTGGAGCCGTGTCGATGAAGAAGACTGTCACAACCCCGTCGAAGGTCTCCTTGCTTTCGGGCGTAGAATATGACAACACAAAGTCACCGGCGGTCATGTTCATCTCACCGACGGGCAAAGCCGAGGCAAGGCGTTTGGCAAATGCTTCACCTGGATGGACGTCTGGAATGGCATGCCGTTGCAGCTGGTTCGAGCGAGAGCTGACGTTGGTGAAGGTGTGGGAGAAGGGGTAGATTTGATATTGGTTTGCGGTGTGGGTCGCGTTCAGGATGAAATTGCTTGCGAGGAGTTGGTGGTAGGAGATTTCATTTCCGGTCGCATGGTAGCCTCGCAGAGCCAGTTCGAAGAGCAGGCGACCCAGCCCAGCACCAGGGAGGAGAAGGGATGGAAGTTGAACATCAGCCCCAGTCCGGCTGGACGGCAAAGATGATTCCAGGTCTGAGATGACTGTCTGGAGGAGAGGTTCGACTTCGAGCGTGAAGCCCTCATGAGACCAGTCTCGGTAGAATTGACGGATCGTCGAATGCGCCTTTGACATGTCACTCGGCTTGGCTTTCCCTTGCCAATTCATCACCGAGTCCTTGGGCGGGTTTTCTGGGAGCCCAAATGCTGCCAGGCCCAGCTGGACTATCTCGTCGGCAAGGTCGGCGTTATGGTCCAGTGCATCATCGACGGCGTTGAGGGTGTCCAAGATGGAGAAAGGAGGCGAAGCAAGCATTTGCCATTGCGAGGAAGGAAGGGCGTAGAGATTCTGGCGTCGCCGATGGGTTGTGTTGTAGTGTGCATTCTGGCGGTATTGGCTATTCACAGCGTCAGCGGCACAGTCAAAAGAGGCGCCCAAGAGCGTCGAAATCGGTGATATAGAGACAGGTTTGGCAGAGCCAGCGCTCTGATGGAAGAGTCCGGTGTCGGGACGAAAAGGTCTCGCAGCGTGTCGTTCTAGAAATGGCGAGCAAGGGACTTGCGCAGGGGTTCACCTCGAGATGCAGGCGTTGACGGAAATCCGCCTTCAACATCGCAATTGATGTGCTTTTCTGTCTACTTGGGCTTGCATGCATGCAGCTCGAGAAACTTCAGACGCGACCCGGGGTGCTCCCCTGATTGCAGGAGGGAGTGGTCGCTGAGGAGCATTCCGGGATTCCTCACGGGTGTATTAGTCTGCTGGCACTTACTGGAATGAATCGAGAGCTGCAAAGACGACTCTGCGTTCTTGTGGATCTGCTAGAGGTCCGGCATCATCAAACAGGGGGTTGGGGTGCGAGGTAGACGGTGCTCTGCTGTCGTCATCTTCGGCCATTCTGGCGCCGAAGTCTAAAGGACAGGGCAAGAAGGAGGACGGTCAAATACTCTGTAGATGAACGCAACCAGTGATGACGGGCTTGAAAGCGTGAGGAAATTCAGGTGCGAGCTTTGCGACGGCGTGTGTGAGAGGGCAGCGGAGCGTCATGCAGGACGCCAAGCGCGACGTCGATGTCAAATTCATCAATTCCAATACTCGGAATGACTGACTGACACTTGGGACTTTCAATGACAGATTCCGCGACGGCATCCGCTGGCTTAGCATCACGCTGGAATTGGAATTTGTCAAAGCCGTACTCGCGTCTCGATCAGCCCGACGACTTCCTCGGCACCAAACAGCAGCTGGCTTGATCATGGAGCCGTCGTTCACGCCCGTCGAGCTGTCGTTTCCGCTACCCAAACATCCGCATCTCAATGTGCATGCTCACCTGACCTTCGTGGGAACCTGCGCCATGGTCCATTTGACCACGACCGATCTCGGCGACGCTGAAGGTGCCAGGCCGCCAATGGGAAGTTTTGTCTATGCAATGCCAGATGTACGCAACCCAATTTTCCGCCTCCTACACCCTTCTATCTCTGACCCGCTCTAGATGAGGGACGAGCGCAATGTGATCAGCACGGCCCTGTCGACCTCGGGCTCCAGTATCGACTACGCCACCAGGATGGCGAAGATCCTCGCGCGCAAGATGAAACAGCCAGTGTATGTGGGATGCAGCCTGGGGTTAGCCGGCACGACGGCCGAAGAAGAGATGGAGGGCTTTACAGCAATTGTCGATCAGATAGTACAGAAGTGGAACCCCCATTCGTGATGCCCCTCCATGGCATCAGGTTCAGGCTTGAGGGCAGCTCAAAGAGGTCCCCGAGCGACAGGGATCGGTCTCTGCCTTATTGGGCCGGGGACCAGTCTCGCACAAGCAAATCGGTACCATTCCTTCCCTGCACAAAATCGGCAGTTAGAGCCTCATTGACTATTCCCAGTGACGAGCCTGGAACGTTTTACGTTTCGAGCGTTGCACCATTGAGATCTTCGCTTGCTGAGACAAGCCGTTTGCTCCTTTCGAAGCCATGGAGATCGATCGCAGTTCTTCGCCAATTCTCGGCTGCTTTACCGATTGCGCTGCGAGGAAGCTTTCGTGAACATAGATGTCTTGGCTCTGTCGCCAGGTTCCCAGGACAGCAGGCAGACAATCATCACATCCTCGCTCGAACGGTGTAAATGGAAGGCTAGGCCAGATAATTAGCGCCCACGAAAATCCGGCCGTCTGAGGCTTCCACCGAGTCAGGACGAGTAGAACGAGCGGGAAATGCTTTGGCATCGAACAAGGACGCCAAACGGTAGCCCCTGTACGCCGCAAGCTTTTACTCGCCCACCGCATCTTGCAACTTGCAGTTCTGGTGCACCCATGTCCCTAAGCCCCGGGGAGTGGCCTAGTGGCATCTCGAAATCTTGGGGTTGCGATAACTTCCCGCTGCAGCCATCAATGCCCTTGCATGCACAGTACGAGGACTGTGCTAAACGGAGATGGACGCGCCATTGCGGAAGAAAACGTCCACTTGCCACCCAGTCGCCAATGGCTCGTCATGATGCCCCCAGTGTGTAGCGGCGCAGGACATTGATTCAGTAGTTAAGCCTTGTTCCGGCGCGTCATGTTTGCGCTTTGAAGCAAATTGGATCTGCCAGATTCGGTCGCCAACGCTGCACATGGGACTGCGTCATTCCACATTGGACTTGGTAACGACTTCTAGCGAAGCCAAGGGAAGAAGATGATGCTACTGTACGTGTCCCTGGGGTGTCTCGTCGTTCGAATTTCGGCGAAGCCCCATGGATCATCCGCTACAAGGACTCCCCTCGTCCCCTGGTGACGGTGTTTCGATGCGCAAGGGCGAGCATCAGCCCCCTGCCCGGGAAACACCTGACGCAAGTCCGTGGCGGTACGAGTACACAGCACGTCGAGAATGTCTACGAGTACAACAGTAGTCGTCTGATCTTGCCCGGGATCCCGGACGTACAGTACGTCAGGGGAAAATCCCATCCTGGCGCCCGTCATCAGCTGCAACCTGCAACCTGCAGCCTGCACCGTCGATCCTGGTGAGCAGCGTGTAGATCCGAGGTCTTGATTCTACTATCAATGGTTCTTTGGACGACTCGATGACACCCCCAGTCGGTGATCCTTGGAAGCCCTAGTTTTCCGCACCCCTGGCTGCTCATCTGAGTTCCATGTCTCCCCCCAAACTCCACATGATTAGTGCTGGAAGCCAACCCGGTCTTCTGGAACTATTGGCCGCTTCCATAATTTCCTGGAAGCTCGCCGAGAGATGAGCGGCATTCGTCGCCGCGCAGCATGATCGGAAGAGGAAAATGCATTCTTTCCCGATGAGAAGCAGCGGCCCGCTACGTATCATCTTTCAACGAGAGGCAGGGCAGGAGAAACCCGGTGTCAGTCACTGACTGAGGGCGACGGTTGTCTGGGACCGACTTGCTTTGCCCAGATTGTCGTTGTTCCCCACCTACACTGGAGTAGAACAGCCAGCGATGGCGGCTTGACCGCCACGAAACATTTGACGCGAAGATCAAATCCAGCCTCTCCGCCTAGGGAATGGAGGATGTACTAGGCAATGGGTCATCTCTTGATATGCACACGACCAAAATGGCCACGCTGCAACTCGGTGTGGATCTCCGATCCTGCCTCAGCGCTCTATCACTCCTTGCACTTTGCGACGCAACTAATCGGGCCGTTTCAAGCAAAGCTGTCTTTCGAGAAATCACCGGAAGATGGGCTGTGCTTCTGTAATCACAAGCAGGAGGGCCCTGGGCCCGTCTTCAAGATTACCGGAAGCATGGGCATCCTTCCATCCGACACGTCAGAGCACGGAGATGCTTGTCCACTGGTGGGCAGCGTACGAGTCTACGCGTCTATGCACTGGTGTTGAGTGAAATGGCGAAGCCTACTCCTCTTTTCGCGGGATATCCATTTCGGGCTGGCAAGGTTAAGTTTTCGACTCGAGATAACCGGAGAACACCCCCATATCCTTACTAGACGGTCCTTGACCGACCCCGTGATCGACGGCGCATTCTAACCCTGGCTGGTGGCTGGCATGGGCCGACAACTTGAGCTCGACGTCCACCGGCCTCCCGTGTCCACCTGTGCCATGATTTTTTGGGGGCTTGCTTGTTTATCATGGCACGCGAAACAGCAGTAACTGGTCGATACCTTCCATAGAGTCAGGGTTGGGATGCTAGTGCCGCCGAAGATTGGTTGACGTGGCGGAGAAGGTCTCTGGTGTGGACCGACGGTTGACGGAGTATTCCATCTGCCCAGGGCGACAAGCTGGTGTATACGGCGTAGGGTGGACTGTGCCACATTTTCGTAGGCGCCTGGCATCCAGGTTGAGCTTGCTGCATCCGACAAGTCGCACGCGCCTCAGGGACAGTGCCAGGTACTCGAGGCGAAGGAGCATGCGCATGCCCGGGAGGCTGTCGTGCCGTGCGGTCTTCTCTCGTCAAGCAGGCAGAAGACTGGCCAGAGTGTGGCGAGATGTTTCAGAGATGCTCAAGGTTTTCTAGAACCAGAGCTGTCGCTGTGCAAAGATCGATCACCGTGTCTCAGAGCAGCTCGAACCGACTCAGATACGGCAAAGCGATGGTGATCGCATCTTCTGTTTCCGTCCGGCAGACTAGGGCCGCTTAGAGCGACCAGGGCCCCGACCTACCCATCGGGCGACAGCCAAGGCCTATGATCGTCCTCGGGCCTTCCCCACAGGAGCCGCCACAGAGGGTAGTCGATGGAGCCGGGAGCAAACGGTGGAAACATGTCAGCAGCAGCCATGGGCAGCAGGCACCGGCACCAGGACACTGTTAATCACCGCACGCACGCACAACGCGCCGCGCACCTTTGGGTCCTAGCTTGACTCGCAGGCCGCGTGGTGATGTCTCCCATGTGTGTGTCAGGTGGCCCAGGAGCTCAAACGTGTGGGAATGTGGTGGATTTGGAATGTCCATACCCGTACTCCGTAACACAGCCAGGTTGGGGCCACGAACAGGCACGAGGTCCCGGGTACTCAGCTACTGCACCGCATCTCGGGTCCCAGGTCTCCTCAAAGCTAAAAGTCCAAACTCGGAGAGCGGCTCAAGCAGATGGATGGGTCAAACATTCATGGGCCTCCCTGCTTGCGCCGCGGACAGGGGGGCTGTTTTTGATGATGGCCCTGGTGGCCCCAGTGGTGCTAGGCGGCCAGCCGACGCCGGTCATGCCCTATTCGGCTGTTGAGGACGTTGTGGCTAGCTTCTCTCACTTCGGCTGCTAGAACCGGGGAGGCGCCTAGCACAGGACTGGGTACGAGGCCTGGGTGGGCATGCCTTAGCTTGTTCAGGCTTGCGCATCAATCCGAATCTTCTCGTCATGTCCTGGCTGGCCAGTCGATGGTGTACTGGGTGTCCAGCGTCGACGCGGTTTGCGGTCAACAAGTCTCATCCCACCGGGTTTGAAAAGCTCCATGTTCGAGCCGGACCCTCTTCTGGCGCGCTCCCACGCCACGCGCACCGGCAGTTCACCTCGTGCGTGAGTGTGTCCTCCTGCCCTCCTACCCCTTTCCGGGCGTGGATGGAGCTAGACTACAGTTGTTCCTCCTCTCTGCCTAAAGGCCTAGGGAGCCGTGAAGATCTGGCCCTAAATTTCGTTGGATGCCGATCGACAGATCAGTCAAAAAAGCGCATGGCTATCGCGAGGCCACTTCGGGCTCACGGTCGCGCCCTCTCACCTGGCTCCTTCTGCCCGTTGGCGCTTCTCTCTTCGATATTCTAGCGACAATTTCGGCTGACCTGACTCTGAGAGTGGCGACCACTCGCATCGCATGCATCACTCTCGCTACTCCTCAGCGGAACCAGTAGGCCAAGGTCGGACATTTACCTGGCTCCATTCTTGCACCTCGCTTCTGTCGTTGCAGTAACACACCCATCACACCCCCAACGGCGGCCTCTCGAGAAGGCGTTGTGTCTTTCTCCTCTGTTGCTATGGACTGAGCTTCCTGGACTGCTGCTGCTGCCATCTGTGGGTCCCGGTTCGGAAAGTGGCGGGCGGGCATGCCTCGAGATCGCAAGAGACCTCGATCCTGAAGAGTTGACCAAAGGCCCTTCTGCGAACCCTCGACGACGACCGGCTACCGTGGGAGCCGGATGTGAATGATGAGCGAGTCGCTGTCCTCCAAAGAATCACCGCCAGCCAGGTGGGCGAGCGCCCATGACCTGGATCGTGCATCTCATCCATCGTCTGCATCCACGCAGCATCTCGGTTCGGGGCTTTTTCCAGCGGAGCCAGCTGCCATGCCGTCTTACTACAGCCCTCACGATATTGGGCCGCTGTCTCCCAATGAAGGCATCTCCCGTCTGGGGGAGAATTTGCGGCCAAGCAGTGGAGCCCAGAGTACACCGTCCCCGTCTCAGATTTCCGTCGTCATGATGCACAACCCGAAGAGGGCGTACCGGCAACGAAGGAAGGATCCCAGTTGCGACGCCTGTCGGGAACGCAAGGTCAAGGTCCGTCAGGCAGCACCACCACCTTGTCGAGCACCCGTATGCTAACCATCTCCCGTAGTGTGATGCGACCGAGACGGCGAGTTGCACCGAGTGCTCCAGCCGCAACGTCCGCTGCCAGTTCACCAAGGACACAAATCGCCGCATGTCGTCCATCAAGTGAGTGGATGGCGTCCCGCGCCGGCCCCCTCGACGGCTTCTGACGTTTCGCAGACAAGTACAGGACCTCGAAAGACAACTGTTGGAAGCCCGCCAGCAGCTCGAGCGATACCACGCCGTCGAGCACCAATCTGATCTTTCCGCGGACGGTCGCCCCGACTCTGCCTCCTCCGTCTACGCCGAATTCCCGGCCATTGGCAAATCGCCACGCAGGATGTTGAAAGCAAGAGCCCCTCAGGACCTCACAAGTGCCAGAGTGCAGTTGAACGACGTCGGTCGTGGCCTGCTGAAACCGCCGGTCACAGGAGTCCAGCTTCGATCGCACACTACGCACATTCGAGTTTCAGATCTACAGGGATTGCCTACGCGACCCGCGGCCGAACGCCTACTGCACTACTATCACGAATACATCCATCGCCTCTACCCCGTCCTGTATTGGCCCAAGTTTCAGCGCAATTTTGCGATTGCGGTGGAACAGGGGAGCGCGCAGTCGTTACCGACGGACTGGGTGGCCACCTTTTACGCCGTCCTGGCGTGCGGCGCACTGGCAACCCACGACCGGGCCAGGCTGCCAGAGGCGCAGGACTATTTGACCCGGGCGATCTCGACGATCAATTTCTGGGAAGACGACGTGTCCACAAACCAGGCCATTGTGGCCTTCCTCGCCAGCATTGCGCTGATCGAGATGAACCGGAAATCGGCCAGTTGGATATGGCTGGGCTCTGCCATTCGCATTGTCCAGGACTTGGGACTGCACGTCCAAGGAGGGCAGTGGTCACCTGTGGAGGGCGAAATGCGCAAACGCATCTGGTATTCCTTCTACGTCTGGGACCGGTAGGCCTTTTCTCCCTGAACTTGATTTGCCTAGATATTTCTGACCTCCGGCAACAGCCTCCTCGCCCTGGAGCTGGGAAAGCCCATGCTCATCAACGACGACGAGTGCGACACCGAATATCCGCAGGTGCTCGACGAAGAACGCCTGATGGCCGACGACGTGCACACCCCTCTCCCCCCAACGCTCCTACTCGCCAACATCCACATCGCACGGCTGATGGCGCCGCTGGCCAAGACGTTCCGATCGCTCTGTATCACCAGCGAGGCCCTGACCAAGTTTGAAACGCACCTGGGCGAATGTCTGCACCTGTTTCCCCGGCCCCTGCAACTCTCCTCAACCGCAGGTCTGGATCCGTGTATTATGGCGCCACTGATCGCGTTCCAAAACACACGCATCCTGCTCCACCGTCACAATCTATCGCCGTCGTGCTCGCCGGAGCAACGAGCCCAGGCCATCGAGCAGTGTCTCCACGCTTCCCGCGACACGGCGACCGCTATCTCGAGATGCATGCTCCCACACGTCCAGTCGCATGAGTGGGAGCAACGGTTCGTGCTCGCGGCGAGCACGATGCTGTGCACGCATCTGTGGAGATGCATGCTCTTTCTGTTATTTCGGCAAGTCTGGGATCCATTTTTCCTGCTCCTGCGGGCCGCCGCGACGATCAACGACGCCCGCAGCATCAACATCTGCTGTGGACGGCACCTCTCCTTCTTCCTGCGCTGTCTGGTCGAGCGCGTGGAGAGGGCGAGCAGCAGCAGCATCGACATCGACCAGGACGAGGAACTCCTGGTCTATCTGTCAGCCGACCTCCAAGCTAGCACCAACAGCTGGGTATGGGGCAGTGCCGAGACGGGCACGCACCTCAGCCGGCGCCAAAAGCACGGCCGACCAAGGAACACCACGATGGCCGGCGAGCAGCACGAAGGCGCCCAAGGCGGCTCGGGGCCCGCAAAATCGCCGTCCTGGGACAACATGCTCTCCGAGGAGGAGAAACACGACTGGGGCGGCTGGCAACACGTCGAAAACTCGGCAAGATACCTGCAACAGTTGGCCGACAGACAACGGTATCCACATAATCAGAATCACGTTCAGCAGCAGCCCCTCCCCGGCAGATCGCCTCTGCAACCCAACGGTCCAGTTCCACCCGTAGCGCCAGGGATATCAGGCCCGACGCTCGCGCCCATCACCATCCCCAACCCCAACGAACCACCGGGCACAAACCGAGCGCGCATGACAATAGCGAATATCATATAGTTTTCGTCCGCCTCTCCACAAGCTACCAGAAGCTACAGAAGCTGTCGATGAATTGGTTTTTTGAAAAACTTGATGATGTCACGTAAAGAAGTATACTGTACTGGTATACACGAACGAGAGGAGCCAGCCAGCCAGCCAGCCAGCGTGTTTTTTCTTTTCCGCGCGCGTGTGTATGTGTGTGTGCTTTTCTCCCCTTTCCCTTTCAACTTCTGAGATACCCAGCAATCAATCAATCCAATCAATCAGTCAGTCAGTCAGTCGGGCAGGCAGGCAGTCAGGCAATCAGCGAGGGAGATCAGGACCAGACACAGATCCGATCCAGCGAATACACTCTGTCTAATTTTCTATCTCCTCCGTCCCGTACACGGGTTCCCGAAACGGGTTGCAGATTGTCTCCCTCCGAATGGCCGTTTCGCTGACCTGACCTGACGCAGGCTGAGTACAGTAGTTACATACTGTAGATCTAGTTGTCGGGTAAGCGTGTGCACTTCAGTTCAAGACCGACCAGGTTTCACACAATATTGGCATGGCATGTGGGCATCAATCCCAGGGACTGTCGTGGATCTCAATCAATTTCATCCCACTGCAGAATGTATGCCGGCTACTTAGGGGGCTTCATTTAAGCGTGGCAAGTGCGGTGGGCAAGGGTCGGTACTTGTCGGCCTGGAAACGGGTTTGTCAACTAGAAAGGGAGCAACAAATCAGAGGATCTGGTCGAAAGTCATGGCCCTTGAATACACAACCAGGTCGAAACCATGGCCTTAGATCACATTATCAGATGGGACCTTATGGACGTCAAACCACGTCAGGTCGAAGCCAGGGCCTCCAAATCACACAATCAGGTCAAAACCCATGGCCCTCCTTCCAGCTTCGCCGCCTAGGATCCCAGCCTCTCCGGTATGCAGCTTGAAGCTCCTCTCTCCAGGCCCTCGTCGAAAATCCTCGGGCGGTTTGCCATCCAGGAAATCCTCCAATTGGCGCTTGATATAGCTCTTGTTCTCCGCCGTCCTCGGCGTCGCGGCAATGTATGCGACACTGGCATCATGGTCGCCGTTGTGTTCGACCTCGACCGCGTGACACATCTGCGTACATCCGTTAGCCTGGATTGAGCGGATCGATGACTGTGAAAAAAGGAAGGAAAGAAAGCGGATCAACGTACGTCTGCGTGCCACCAGACGGTGTCGCCCGGGTTCATTTTGGGAATGCCGACCATACATTCCCGGAGGCGAAGATGAGGGTGCGACGAAGGACTCAACAACTGGCTGTCCTCCCTGAACGTGCCGGGAAACCACGGGTTCTCGACGTCAAAGGACCATTTGCTGGCGTCCATGACATCTGCCTCGGACTCGGACTCGGGGGCTCGGAAAAATGGTCGCAACAACATATACGCAATGGTCCATTTGACGTTGGGATAGAGCATCAGACTGCCCTCGCCGGGGCCGGCAGAAGTCAGAGCGGTCCAGCCCTGGAAGCTCCTGAAGACCCGCGAATGGGCGCTGCCGGGAAACATGGCCTGCTTGGCGTGCTGGCGGGCGCTCAAGTCGTAGTTGTCGAGTGACTCGGGATTCCCTGAGAAGACAGCGGCATAGACGGACTGATAGGTGGGGTCAGCCCATCGGCACAGACTTCCTGCGTCGATGTGTGGGCCGAGACCGCGAAAGGCCACGCCCGGAGGCCTGATTCGAACCCCGTCCGCATATGATAGCGGCTCAGGCGAGTAAGAAGAGCCTGACTTGTCATGCCACCAAGAGTTGAGCTCCTCGGCGAGTTTGAGCTGGTTGGGATGCGAGCGCGCGGCCATCTGCGTGGGAGAATAGTACAAGTTGAGGATGAAGGGCGTCTCCTTGGGCCAGCCTGGTTCCGGCGTCAGCGAGGGACATGCTTTGTGGCAGAGAGGGAGGGGGAGGCTGGTGCCCGCCAGGCAACATCACATACCGCCAATTGACGGTCGGTTAGCGGCAACATATTCCTTCAGGTCCGCGAACCATCCGTCGGCTTGCTCGCGACTGACCACGCCTCGCACGACGAAGCATCCAACGTCCTTCAGCGCCTGCTTTCGCTCGGGCGTCAGCTGCAAGACTTCGTCGAACGTGACCTCGGGGATGGCAGAAGTTCCTTGCTCGGCGATACGGTCCGTCACAGACTCCAGTTCCTGGCAGACCTTGAGCCAGCTCTTGATGATATTGTCCCTGCCGTACTTGGCGACAATCGTTCTTTTGTACTCGAGGAGATCGTCGCCGGGTTCGGCCTGTGCAGCTGTGAACTCGGGCCAGTCTGGCCAACTAAGCAGTCTTCCCGGCATGTTCGCGTCTGTGTGTGATGTTCTCTCAACGATCAAGCGCCACCATCCAAAGCATTTAAGAACCAACAAGTGGGATGGAACGCGATGACCAGATGGGGAAACCCCAACGGATATCCACGACCGAATGAGCACAATTGAGTTTCTGAACTACTCCGCATCGACCAAGCATTCACGCAAGCTTCAGCTTTAGGTGACCGAAAACCCAGCCAGCCAGCCACACACGGAAACCTTCACAACGACCGGCAGAGGTGTACTCGTGTAACAAGATAGATTTCCAGCTGGGTGACTGTCGACCGATTCGGAAACCTACACCCATCGAAAGCGAAAGCGGACATTGCCGTTCCACCCGACCGGCAATCAATGGGCCCAGGCCTGCCCTGCTCCAGCATCTGTACAGATAAGGCGAAGTCGAAAGGCCGGCACGTGTCAAAGCGCCCTAGAGGATGGCTGGCCGGGCTGTCCGTTTGACAGATTGCGGACACCTCCTTTGCTTCGATTTGAGATAACGGCCTTGCGCGGCAGGGACAGGGGTTGTGTGCTGGTGGACGGTATCTGCGTGAGAATGGCCACTATATAGATATGTAGGGCGGGCCCTTGGTCGGCGGCGACATGCCCATACCAGCAGTCACTGCCACACACATACAACAGCACAGGCAGAATGGCACTTCCTTGGGAGCTTCCGGCCAGGGTACCTCGTCAGTCATGGCTTGCCTGCAACATCCTCGTCCTCACCTCATGCGTGACTTCGACTGTCAGTATTATCATATAATATACGCCGTCACCCTTGAATGACGCCGCTGACATGATGCTATTAGACACTTGGCTTTGACGGCTCGATGATGAACGGGCTGAACATCCTGCCGTCGTACACGGACTATTTCACCTTGACCACGGCCACACTGGCACTCAACACGGCGTCGGTGTGGATGGGCAGCTGCGTCGCGGGTTTCGCGTTCGCAAAGGTTCCGGATTGGATCGGTCGGAAATGGGCTCTGTTCGCGGGTGCAGTCATCACCATCATTGGCGTCATCCTCCAGACCGCCGCCCAGAACATCGCCATGTTTGTGGTTGCCAGGATCATCATCGGCATTGGAACCGGTGCCTCTTCCATTGCCGCTCCCGTGTACTTGTCCGAGACAGTGCCGGTCAAGCTGCGAGCCTTGTCGCTGGCCTTGCTGTATGACTTTTGGTATGTGGGTAAGTACATCATTCGTCGTGGTGCGAGCCGGGTACGGGCAACAGCGGGTAGCTGACAACGATGAACAGGAGGTTTGATCGCCGCCGGTGTCACGTATGGCACCGCAAAGATGGACTCGACTTGGGCCTGGCGCCTCCCGTCAGCCCTGCAGGGTCTCTTCAGCCTTATGTGCATCATCCTCATTCCATTCACGCCGGAGTCGCCTCGCTGGCTCCAGCGCCAGGGCCGCAGTCAAGAGGCTCTTTTGGCATTGGCCCAGACGCATTCGAACGGCAACATCGACGATCCTGCCGTGATGGTCCAGTTCCGTCAGATCACTGACACCCTTGCCTTCGAAAAATCGTTTGAGAAGCCGACATTCGTCAAGCAACTGGTCGACAGCTCGTCCACGCGCAGGCGCATCTTCCTGGTCTGCACTGTCGCCGTCTTCTCCATGCTGTCGGGCAACAACATCATCTCCTACTACTTCGGTACCATGTTGACGCAGGCCGGCGTCACCAACTCGACCACGCAACTGGAGATCAACATCATCTTGAATGCCTGGTGTCTAGTCGTCTCCCTCGTCGGCACTGCCATGGCCGACAAGCTCGGCCGAAAATCCCTCGCCGCCATCTCAACCGGGCTGCTGACCATCTTCATCTTCATGGTCGGCGCCCTGACAAAGGTCTATGGGGATTCCGACAACAACTCGGGCATCTACGGCACGGTTGCCGCCATTTTCCTGTTCCAGGGAGCGTATAGCTTTGGCTGGACGCCCCTCACGGTCCTGTATCCGCCCGAGGTCCTCAATTTTGGCATTCGCTCCGTCGGCATGGGTGTCTACACCTTCCTCGTCAATGGCGTCGGCCTGATGGTGACGTTCGCCTTCCCTTTTGCGCTAGAAGCCATCGGGTGGAAGACGTACATGATCAATGGCGCCTGGGACGTCCTTGAACTGGTCGTCGTCTTGGTCTTCTGGGTGGAGACCCGTGGACGCACGCTCGAGGAGATCGACGAGAACCTCGATGGCGAAGTCCATTCCGAGGCGCCAAAACTGCAGGCCATCCTCGGAGTGGCGCCAGAGGAGAGAGCCGAGATTGTTGATGCCTTAGAGTTGAGGAAAGACAAGGAGATTCTGGTCCAAGGCGAGGTCAGAGAAGTCACGAAGGTGTAAGGCGAGGGCGGCCGAGAACGTGAGGGCGCTGCCTGCCTGCCCGTCACCGTGTCGTCAATCTTCGCACTGGGGATTGAGGTCCTAGGACGATAATACCGTTAAAGTCCTCTCTAGGATGTCGACACAAAGATATAATAACAATGATGCTGAATTGCTCGATACGTCCAAGGTCCCCGTTAGTGCTCGTCTGTTGTAAAACCATCATGTCTCCCCTTGAGTGACGAGTGTCCTACCCCTCCTATTTGAACTTTCAGGACAGGAGGAGGGGTTTTCGATCTACACAGTACGTGTTGACTTGTAGGAAGAGCTCTCACGGGACTCATTGCGAAATGGAAGCAAACCGGGGAGGATTTCCTCGCTTTCTCACCTCGGTTTGTATGGGCCGATAGCCGTGTTTGAGCTTCCCCGGTTGATGGTCGGTCTGGTCCCGAGTAACGAAGTAAAGAAACCCTCGAGGTTGATCTGAAGACTTTTAGAGAACTTTTGGAAGATAATACCGTGCGTGCGCGCTGCTCGCCATCCTAAGTCCCTCCTACGTCTTTGCCGAATCCGCCAAAGGACCGGCCCCTGCGTCTCATGTACATGGATAGTAGTGAGGAGCGCGGCCTCCTGGTTTGGCGAGACGGTAACGGGAATTTACTGAAATTGTGTTTACCCTACACATGCTGATGCAGATGTCGCGGTTGCCGTTACCGTTAGAGGGTGTTCGTTTTAAGGCGCGCTCCGAGGTGCATCTCAGAGGCCCGCCGTGGTACTGTAGTTATACCCACGATGTACGGAGTACTCCTCGCTGTGTGTTGCATGGCCGTTATAGGCCTGCCTAGTTTGCGGTGCTTCAAAGGGACATGGCACTTTCACCAGCTTCTAGGGCACTTTGGCCGTTTCGTGGACGTCCTTGTCTTGGTCCGCGTGATCCAGTCGTAGAGAACTGTGTTTATTGGGAGAGCAGGAGGGGCCATCCTGGAGGGTGAGAAGGATAATAGCTTTTCTGAGATTCGAGAGAAGCGTTGAGCATGGCTGATTCGGAAATGTACTCCGTACGGAGTCGGAATCAGAAATCGCGAGGCGGGAAGCTTAAAAGGCCGGCCGTGTGGCGTTTTCTTTCTGCCGAGGTGATATAGCTGGTACAGTATTGCGTACGATACCATTTTCCGGGCCCCCTTGAGCTCGCATTGTCGTGGAACGCCTCGGCGAAAAGCCATTCGGGATGAAGCACTAATTACTTGACCCTCGTTCGATATGTCAACCCAGCAACCCTCGCCATCGCTCCCAGCGAAGAGGGCAACGGCTTGTGAATCCTGCCACAGGAGAAAAGTCCGTTGCGACCTCAACCTGCACGAGAGCACGCGCGAATGCTGCTCGAACTGCCGAGATTCACAAACACCATGCTTGTAAGTCTGGGTGCTGATCGAACATTGGGAAGCCTTGAAAGTTGACAATCACTATACAAGACCGCACACGAGGAAGCGCAGGCGTGTGGACTCCGAGACGGATGCGAGTCCGCGGCCCGTTGAGGTCAAGAAGGCGAGACCTCTCACGGACGGCGACGGGCCCGGGACGCCAGCCCAGCAGGCCAGCTATCTTGGCCGGAGCGACTACCTCACGGCCCATTTGGACATTGACGAGGACGATGCGACCCATTACCGTGGCCCCGGCCTACGGGCAGGCGCCTTCCATGCCTTCGAGGCCCGGATCAGGCGCAACGTGTCGTCGTTGGAGATTCCCCGAGGGACGTTAAGGCAGAGTCTGCTGAGGAATTTCCTGCACTGGTGTCGTCCATGGATGCCTCTCGTCAGTGAAACGGACCTTGAGAGGCTCGACGCCAGGAACCAAGACACGCTGCTGGTGACGGCAATGCTCGTGGCCGGAAGTATAGTTTCCTCGACGCCAGAGGTCGTGGAGCATGGGCGAAGATGCTATCAGCGGGCAAAGGTGTTGTTCTACACCAATGCGGAGCAGAACCATCTGTACACCATCATGGCCACCATATTCTTGCAGTGGCTGAATCCGTCGGGCCCCGAGCACGTGTCCATCGACAACAGCAGCTTCTGGCTCCGGACTAGCGTCGCGCTGGCTCATCAGATGGGGCTTCATCGCGAGCCCGACTCAAGGATGGCTGAGGCGAAGCTGCGCCGGAGGATCTGGTGGACTTTGGTTGTAAGTGAGACTGGTGGCTTGGCTTGCACCCTGAGCGGCTACACAGATGGACGGTGAGCGTTGCTAATTATCCGCGCGACAGTCCAGAGACAATCTCATCGCCACGAGCCACGGGCGCCCGAGGGCCATCAACGCCGAAGACTCGAATGTCCGACCTCTACGTGTGGAAGACTTCGAAGGCGGCGACGACGACGCCCTTCTCTTCATGCAGTTCGTCCAGATCACCTCCATCCTCGGAGACATGACGGAACATTACCGGCGTGGGACGCTCTCGGACCGCAAAAAGATCGACTTCGAGGACTCGCTCCGGGGGTGGCTCAACGCCCTGCCCTCGAGTCTCCGGCTGTATCGTCCTGATACGGAGACGGACACGAAAACGTACAGGCTGACCGAGTACAACTTCAAGTTTCGCCAGTTGCACGTCCTGTACTTCACCGCGCTAATCATACTCTTCCGCCACGACAACAAGGATGACGCGCCCGCTCCGGTCTCGCTGCTGGCCGCGTCGTTCATCTCAGGCATCTTCGAGGAATACCTCACACACGAGGACATCCCGCACCTTTCTGTGACGTCGATCTTCTACCTCATGGTCGCGGCTCTGCTTCAGCTGTCGTACCAGCGATTTCCCTCTCTGGCCAGCCACCGGAGTGAGGAGATCGACATTATGCGGCTATCACTAGACGGACTGAAGAAGAGGTTCCCCTCCGCCATCGGCGCTGAGAGGGTGGTCAATCAGATGATGAAGCAGTCGACCACCGTATCAGACACGCCACAATCGGTTCATATGATCTTGACGCCTGAGGAGGCCGAGTTCTTCGCGTCCTTCGGTCCTGAGTTGTGCCGCCAATGGGGTTCGATCTTTAATCCTCGGGCAGTGGCGCCGGCTGCAATGGGTGGCTATGCTAGAGTGGGCACCGTTAATGTCAATCCTAATGGCAATGCTAATGGCATACTGGCCTCGGCGATGGCAGGGCGAGGACACCAACAGGAACCTCAACTCATTGGGCCATCTACAGAAGAAATGGCTGGCCCCGTCCGTCCAGACTCACTATGGGACAACGGTGGCGCACTCCTCTTGTCTCAAGACGATGAGGATACTCTGTTCTCCAGCGAACAAACACTCGATACCGTCGGCCGCTGGTGGTGGGCGGACTGGGTGCCCGAAGCGGACTTGGATTTTTTCTCAAAGCCGTTGTGAGGCTGGAGGGTACCTAGGAATGTAGGGTGCTGTACCTGTTTGTCAGCTGGTCTCTACAAGCGGCCCTTCTCTGATGCTGTGATGGTCTATTATCGACATTGACATTGTCATTCCGGTGGCCCGTACAAAAGTCTTCTGAATCTCTCCTTCGAGTCTAGCTGGGAGAGACGCTGGCTATCAGGGCCGTGCCAGAGCAAAAAGGGAAAATCAAAAGAGAACCAAAGGAACCAGCGCGCCGCAGACATCAACATCCCGAGGGACGCCACGATAAGTTTCGGTAGTGGACCCGGATTAGAGGTGCAGATGAGGTCATGGTGAAGGGGGCCAGAGGAGAGGCACAAGCGAGGTCAAGTTGAACGAGAAGTGATTTCTCCCAGGGCAGAATATGATACTGTAGCTACATATTTTGTTCCTGTTGTCGTCGCCAGCATACCCCGTACATCATCGTACAGCGAGCTGTCATCCGTAAGGATATTCTAGAGTCTAGAGTCCACAGCATAGCATGTTGCTCAATAAATAGAAGGAGAGGAAGAGAGGAAGGTCGCTTCTTGACTCCATCCTCTCTGTCCGCTCCGTCTTCAGCTTCTCGTTCGATTGCCACATTCGCCGAGTGCTACTGGATAGTTTCTCGTTAATGATCTGTTTTCTGATCCGTATCTCTGCCTGGTGGTGTGTGATTCCTGACTTGTGATTTGGTTAGCAGCAATTTAAAGTGCTACAACCGATGACGACACTGAATGCTTGTGGCCACAGGAATAGCGACGAGACACGGAGACAAGACAGATAATCAGATCAAGCACTGGTCAATCCATTGCAGACATTAAGTATCAGCACATACGAGTACTTCACTATGGACCTTGTCCTCATCCGCCTTTTCATCCCCAGCAGCAGGTGCAGTTTGCCGCCTTCGCAATTTGCTATGCGTCGCTCGCCATTATGCCCTTCGCATACTGTGCAGTATATTCATCCATGCATCCAGACATTATGTCATGGCCTTTTTGGTCGTAAGGAATGTGTCTATCATCTTTTAGTCGTAAGGAGTGTATCATCTTTTGATCGTAAGGAGCGTGTAGTTTTCTGTTCGTGTCGTTAGGATTGTATGTATGATGGTGTGCTCAGGTCGGTGTGCTGGTTCCACGGCTGAGAGTTTCAATACAAGTGGGTACTGGCAAGCTGAGCAAGCGTCGTCCCGCAGCCGCCTGGGATGAACCATAACTGGCGCCAAGGCGTGGAATCGACGTTGCAAGAATCGAAGGCTGAATTTTGATGTTGTTCTGGTTCCAGTGAAAGCATTTCTCAGCTTGGGGAAGGAAACTCGTCGCACCCGTTCATTTATGCGAGGGCGACCAAGCCGACAAGGCCGGCAACCAGAGCCATAGCGGGCTTGCCATTGCTGCTGGCAGCACCAGTGAAGGTGGCAACTGGGGGAGCAGTGTAGCTAGCGGGAGCAACGCTGCTGGCCTCAACCGGAGTGTAGGTCGCAGGAGCGACGGTGGTGCTCCACTCACCCCAGGTGGCAGCTGGAGATGGAGTGCTCTCAACGGGAGCAGGAACATATGAAGTTGAGACACTCGTTGGCGCCCAATCGCCCCAGACGGCAGAGGATGAGACCGGAGCCGGAGCCGGAGCCGGAGCTGGAGCGGACCAATCTCCCCAGACTGAGGTTGAGACGGGGGCAGGGGCGGGAGCTGGAGAGGACCAGTCTCCCCAGACTGAGCTTGACACCGGGGCCGGAGCTGGAGACGACCAATCTCCCCAGACTGAGGTGGTCACTGGGGCCGGAGCTGGAGCTGTCGAGGTGGTCCCTGCAAAGAATTGTTAGACCATGTTAAAGTACAACACAAAGAAGAAATCCTCGTAGGAAGATAGTTATTTGGGGGCGTGGGACACTCACAGTCACTCCAGACGTGCGTCGTCGTCTTGATAACGGGAGTGGTAGTCGTGCTGGTCCCTATTGAGTAGTTAGAAATCGGCTCAGACCATCGTCTTAACTAGGTCTTCAAAGCGACCTGTAGTGCAGGGGGAGGGTAAGCTTACAGTCACTCCAGACGTGGGTTGACGTGACGGGAGTAGTGGTAGTGGTGGTGCTGGTCCCTATTGAATAGGGTTAGAAATCGATTCAACCGATCGCCCCAACTAGGTCGTTGACGCAACCTGTATTGATTGGATGGGGAGGACAAGCTTACAGTCACTCCAGACGTGGGTTGATGTGACGGGAGTAGTAGTAGTTGTGGTGGTGCTGGTCCCTATTGATAGAGTTAAAAATCGACTTAGATGATCATCCTAACCAGATCTGAATGTGACCTGTATTGGACGGGAAAGACAAGCTTACAGTCACTCCAGACATGCGTTGAGGTAGCAGGAGTAGTGGTGGTGCTTGAGGTGGTCCCTATTGAGTAGTGAGAAATAAATTATGATGATTGTCCTAAGCAGGTCTTTGGTGCGACCTATAGTTGAGAGGAGCAAACTTACAGTCAGACCAGGTGACGGGAGCAGTGGTGGTGGTGGTAGTAGGAGTGCTTGTTGTCCCTGTTAAGTGGTTAGGACCGATAAAGGGAATCGTCCTCAACAAGGTAGGACGTGATCTATAGTTGAGAAGGGGCAAACTTACAGTCAGACCAGGTGACGGGAGCAGTGGTGGTGGTGGTAGTAGGAGTGCTTGTTGTCCCTGTTAAGTGGTTAGGACCGATAAAGGGAATCGTCCTCAACAAGGTAGGACGTGATCTATAGTTGAGAAGGGGCAAACTTACAGTCAGACCAGGTGACGGGAGTAGTGGTGGTGGTGGTAGTAGGAGTGCTTGTTGTCCCTATTGAATGGTTAGGACCGATAAAGGGAATCGTCCTCAACAAGGTAGGACGTGATCTATAGTTGAGAAGGGGTAAGACTCACAATCAGACCAGGTGACGGGAGCAGTGGTGGTGGTAGTGGCGGCGGGAGTAGTAGGAGTGCTTGTTGTCCCTATTAAGTGGTTAGAATCCAATCAAGAGGATGCCCTCTACAAATCTTCCACACGATCCGTATCGGACGTGGAAAGGGGGGGGCTCACAGTCAGACCAGGTGACGGAGACAGTGGTGCTGGAGGTGGTGGGTGTTGTCGCCGCTGTGAGAGACGTTAATGCTATACAATTTTGGACGGTTGCTTAGGTTCGCTTTGCCAGATATCTGTACAGCCGATACCCAGGGTCTGGCCCATACATCTTGGGGAAGAGGACGACTTACTGGTGGTTTCGCTCCAATCACTCCAGGTGCTGCTGCCAGCGCTGGCAACGCCGACAACGGACAAGAATGTAGCAGCCTTCATGTTGAAGATGATTTGTGTTGCGGTTATGTTACAGCGAAAGCGTGAACAAGGGAAGCGAACGTTTGGAGCCTTAGCGAAGGAGCTCTGTGTAAAAAACGAGGGATGATCTGTTCAGTGACGGGCTGGACGAGTAGAAGAAGAGTTTCGCAGTCGCTTAATGGGATATGCGTGATTTTGTAGGACTGCAACTTGGAGGGCACCTCTGCCCACTTTTCCTCACTCATGCTCTTTGTTCGTAGTAGATTCTGTCATGCGAGTGTGGGTGTAGAGGTTGCTCTCCACTTGCTCTGTAGAGGACAAGGCGTGAGGTTGCCGGGGATCTAGCAATGTGCCGCATCGTTCCCATGCAACCAAACCTGTTCCTCACAGCATCATGTCATAGTGGAGTAGACGGTTGGACCGAGTGGATACGGAGAACTGCAAGGTCGTACTCGAATTTTCCCGGCCACGAGGAAGAAGCTAAGCGAAGACACTTCGTATCCACCCAAAAGTTGAAGAGCTTGCCGCTAGTCGAACCTGGCAGTGTGTTTCTGGCGCTGAGAAGCCTTGTCTGTATGGGGGTTGCCGAGGCTCTGCAGCCAACCAGGTGAAGGGTTGGAGCAACGAGGGTGCACATCACTTCGGGCAGCGCTGGAAGGAAGATGCGAAAGAACCTGCTTAGGAGCAGTCTGCAGTCAGGAGCCAGCAGTCAGCCCCAACCATCTAGAATCTCTCCGATCGCGCTCCAAAGCAGCCACAATCTGTAGGTCACTCAACATTTTCAGGAAGGGGTACCGCGGCCCAAGATGTACAGGAATAGAGCAATCGTAGCGTGAGCAGAGACATTGCCGAAAACCGCAGTTCCGTATCGCTGTGAGCTGGTATTCTCCCAGATCATCAAGCCAACCATGACAAGGACGAAGAGCTTCGTGCCAATCGGTGCCTATCAATGTCGATCGGCTACCAATCGATTGACAAAAAACAAGCGCCGATAAAAATCGCCACTTGCGGAGTGCGTCGGGCTCGACTCGACCTTGGATGGACACCAGGTCCACAGGCTGGTGACAACCATGACGGAATAGTACCTCGTAGTTCAAGAGGCCGTCTTCCCTGTGTGCGCAGTCCCCAGTAGAGTTTCGCGATGGCAGTCAGAATCCTACTTGTACTATACCATACTTCTGACACTGTTTTCTTGGAGCTTTGTGTACTGTGTACAAAATGCGCCGTACTCGACCGGCGGCTCGACAATTGCGAGCATGCGACACAGATGTGCCAGAGGTGGGAAGGGCTTCGGGAACCAGTGGCGCAAAAGCAGGAACATGGAGCCGAAAGATTCTTGGGTGAGCAGGAAGAGGGTGTGGGAAAATTCTTGCGCAACGGAGGTCAGTGGTCAGTCAGTCATAACACCAGGATCCAGGCCTTGAAAAGGCGCGGAAGCTTAAGCTGGCAGTGGCCAATAGTGGCCCGGTGCCTGGCCAATAAACACCCCCCACAAGCCGCTAACGCCGCTAGTGCCACTAAAGTGAGACATGCAGGGTTTTCGTCTCTTCCTTCCATGCTCGTCCACATCGCAAACTCTCGATTGAGGCTTGCTTCCAACCCGATTCTCGCTGCCATCGGCACATCGCACCATCCGCGCCAATGTGACAAGCTCCTTCGATTGGTGTCTACGGTCTTCTCTGTGACCTCGTCAGGCGACCATTCAGTACTGGGTCGTACTCGCAAGTCCTAGATCTTCTGATGCGGGCGCGCATATGGGGAAAATGTAGCGATAATGGTGTCGCTGCACACAGTGCCTGAATTTCTACTCGTAGTCGTAGAGAATACGAGGACTGGAGAAGCAGCACAGTTCTCGGTACGAGTACTCCGTACGGAGTACCCAGCACCCGGTACAAAATCTTTATCTGGTGGAGCCATAGAAGTATATTTTTAAGTGCCTACCTATACAGGCTGAGGTTGGTGGCGGCGGGATGTTGTGCCAAGTGTGTATTCGTACGGAGTATACCCAGCCCAGTAGCTTGTACTCGCACGTTCCGTTCCAGAAGGATGTCGAGCCTCGCAGTCTTCTCCACGGAGTACTCCGGACTGGGTACTGAGTACACTCTGGGCGTAGTCCTGAGCCCAGGCGCATTTGAATACCAAGTATGGAGCACCGAGTATATACTAGCACAGTGAAGAGAAAGTCAATTTCCCATCTCGACTCGGAAGCCACAAGATGCACAGTATTCCGTATGGAGCACGGAGTACACAGTATGCATTCCGCGTACTTGTAGTATCGCACACCGTCGGCACCTCTCAGCATCAGACCCTCAATATCACACCGAACCCCACCTTCGTTGAGACAGTCCTGAGCCGGACGGAGGAGTATGCTTCACAGGTAGGAAAAGTCCTTTGCGCTGCTGCTGCCGCTGCTGGATGGTGGGCGCCTGCAAGCATACTGTGTATTTGTCCTGTCGTAGCTTGGGCAGGAGCACAGACAACCAACTCGGCGTCGTCTGCAATAGAAGAGCGCCACCGAGCATCGCGGTGACTACTCTGTACTAAAGTGTACAGTTGACTCGCAGAAAGGGTAGCATCTAGCTTGCGAAGAATCGTGCTTCATTGCGTGCGTCAACCTGATTAGCACAAGACAAAGCTGGCCGTACCACTACTAACCGGCTACCGGTTCTTTGGCGGAATCGGGAGATAGGCCCAGTCGCCATGTACTCAGTACTCGGCATCTGAACCAGCTGATCAAGGGTGGCTAAGACATGTTCGACCTATTTCCATCTAGCGACCAAGCGAGTCGTCACGACAAGTCGGGACATACTATACCATCAGAACAGAACACTTGTCGGCTAATTCCACAACTCTGTCTAGCGTAGTGATCAGCCGTCAAAGTACGGACTGGTCACAACTGTGCTGTCACGCCTCAATGCGCGCCTCTTCGGAGTTCCTTGCTTAGACTTTGACTTGGAATTCGATTTCGAAACAGATTTCGTGCTTGATTCCTCATCTTCATCGTCAGCTTCGATTCTTGTTGGAGCGGTCGCATCGAGTCCCTTCCTCGCTTTTGTGCTTGTCCGCGTCAGTCTTTGTTGAGCGACGGGTTGAGGTGTTGATTTAGTGTTACTGCCACGGGGACGTCCTCTGAGCCTGGCAGTGTTGGATTTGGGTCGGACTTTGATTCGGACGGGCTTGAAATCCTCTGACTCGTCAGCCTCATCCTCACTGATTTCACGGGCCGTCACTCCGTTGAGGTCACTCTGACTGCCATCGTCAGCACCGTTATTAGCTGCTTCTGCCTTGCTGCCGTTTCTGGAAGTATCCATGCTGCTGACCGATGCCGAAGAGAGATCGGAGATCTCACCGTCTTCATCTTCACGGAGATGTGACCTCCCTGGTCTCTGTCGACGAAGCAAGTGTTTGGGAGGAGAGACCGACGGTGGTGTGGGATATTGAGTTTCGGCCGCTCGCTCTGCGCCCATCGAGCTAGAAGAGCCCATCATGCGTGATGCTTCAACGTCTTCCTCGTCATTAGGATGATACCCGACTTCAAGATCACTGCCGGGATGCTCCTCATCCGACTCGGGAAAGAACCCGCCTCCAGAGAAATCGTCCTTAGCAGGATCTCCAGCTTGCTGTGCCACAGGAACTTCGTGGTCACTCTCCAGAATAATTGGCTGGCCAGCGCTCCTCCCAGTCGTCAACTCGTCGATCGCATCTGCTCCGTATGTGTCCCTAACTCTTTCTCTAATCCTCAGCCCTATGACAAACTTTCTCCACATGTCCAAGACAGTAGCCTCCAGTTTCTTCTCTTCCTTCGCCCTCTGGACCTCGTTATATTCGTGCCAGGCATCTCTGACAGCCCGTGCGTTCTCTTTCGCAACGACCACGCCCGTGCACACCGGCACGGCGCGCTTATTCCCAAACTCGAATCCAGTGACGGCCTCGGCGAAATCGATCTCCAGCTTCTTGCAGATGCGCACGGTTCCGCGGAGGGGGACGTGCACTGCACCTTTTGGGACCATACTGGGCACAAAGCAATCGATATTGCCATAGGCATTCTTGGGGATTTTCCCGTCGACAATTGGTGGTGGGATGATATACTCGGTTTGGTCCCAGCTGTAGAGGCCCTGCATCTGCTTTTCACCTGTCACACGCTCATGTTCTTCGGCTTCGCGTTTCCGAGTTATCGTTACTGCGCGGACCGGGACCAATTTCAACGGTGCTTCTCCCGTCTTCGGGCGCCGACCTTCCTTGTGCCATGACTCTGCGGTCAAGCAGCGTTCCACGTCGGCACGGCGGTAAACGGGCTCGTGTTTCAGCTTGTCGCCTTTTCCTGAGATGAAAGTACGCACGGATGTGGCACCTGTGCGGAGTGCCTCTTCACGGCGGAGGAAGCGTTCGAGGACAAAGTCGGCCGAGGATTTGAGGGACTGGAGAGTATCAACATCTTGGTTTGTGTCTTTTTGCTCACTTCGTTGAGGGACCAGGTCGGTTGCGTCCTCGATGTCGTCGACAGGCGTTCTTAGTAAGTCCGGCCGGACGTAGAAGCTCATGACACGCTTAAACCAGTCGTAATCTTCGTAGCGTTTGACTTTGCCGTGTTTGTTATAGATGGGAATCTTTTCAATTGGATAGCGGAAGCCTTTGCTTTTGCCAGGCCAGATATGCTTTTTGAGATAGCGCACTGTGACATCCTTGGCTGTCCCGTCGGAGGAGTACGCGATTACATAGGCCATGACGGTCTTTGTCTTTTCCGCCTTGATGCCGCGGGGTTCAAAGGCTGCGAGAGCGTCAGGAGTTGTAGCTACTGGAGAATTGAGGACGAGGGGCGAAACAGGCAAGATTTTGTTTGTGATGGGAGAAATGGCTTCAGTCCAGTAGATAGGGAACGGGTGTTCGCGGTCGTATTTCTGAGGCTGCTTCTTTTTTCGAGCCGGCGTCACGTCAATGATGGACTTGTCGTCTTCGTCATCCTCATCCGACTCAGAGCATGTTTCAGTAATGGAATTTCTGCCCCTCCTGCCTTGACGATCTCTGGTCTTCGTGATCTCTGAAATGGACTTGACGTCAACTGAATCGGACTCATCTGATGTTGTATCCATATCAAATGCTTGAGCGGGTGTCCTTGGCAGCATCTGTTCGGCCTTTGTCCAGCCATAGCCGCTGGGTTGGAGACTGGCTACCAGCCTCGCCTCGATGCCCAGACCTCTGAGCAGCGCTGTAAACAGCTGTGCGCCGACATCCCTCGAGCCTTCAAGTCGCCTAGCGAGCGCTCGAAATTCTTGAATATTCTTGATTCGCTCGCCATGTCGTTCATGGTCATATTCGTCGTTCTGCTGGGATTGAACAATCTGTTTACGTTCGCGGGTAGTGCCATAGCCACCTTTCCGCAGGCCTGGGGCAGTAATTGAAAAATTCTTCTTCCAGTAAGCGGCCAACACTTTCAAGAGCAAGATCAGGGGATCGCCGTTGCTCATGTCTGGTTGTCCCTTGTCGAGGCGCTGGCTCGGTCGACCCCAATCGCGCTCACGGCGTGGATCGATCGCCTTTTGTTTCCCTCGATTTTTACCTTTGACGGCATTTCCGTTGTTTTCAGCCTCCTCCGCCATTGCCAGTCCGCTGGATCTCTTCCATTTCTCGACTTCTTTCTTGATTGGAGGCGGTAGGTTTTGTACAAGAATCTGCTGCAACTCCCTGTCTGATATCCACCTGTTCCGAATCGCGTTATGCCAGAGCAGGAACTGTACATGTAGCTGATGAGTGCAAATCCTAATCTGCTTGTCCCGTTTCGAAGGACCCTTCTTCATGTTGGCTGCCGCCTGCTCAAGCCAGTTCTCACCTTCATCGTCCCGCTTGCGCAGCGTGATCTCGATGGGCCCATCCGACTGAGGCTTATACTCCGGTAAATTTTTGTGGTCATGTTTGTGACTGGCAGCATCTTCCCACTCTATGTCATCCTCCTCGTCCTCGTCATGCTTTTGGGCTGGGGCGGAGGGCTGGCTGCTTTTGGAGGGGATCTCTTCGAATTGATCGCTGTCGACATCACTCAGAGAGGAGTCAGACTCGTCGCTTCCTCCGACAGAGAAGGTCTGCTTCCTTTCGAGGCCCGGTACATTCCTCGCCTCCGCGTCTAGTACATCTGCCAGTTTTGCCCGCTTCGTAGGCGTCGGTCGAGAGGAGGAGGGTGGCGACGCGGACGACCTCTTTCTGGGTATAAAGGGAGGCATTGTGATTCGCGAAGCAAAGGACGACCGACCCTAAACTTTACAAACATAAAGGGCTGTAGTGAGTTGGGGGCAAATGCCTTCCCAGTGTTAAATCGAGTCACCGTGAGCGAGACGCGTACCGTTGCCTGGAATAGTTAATGGGTCGGTGAATGGGACTTCGGGAAACGGTGACGTCGGGGAGATGATTAGGCGAGGAATGATAATCCCGCAGCTGCAATTGCAGTGAGGCACATCTAGAGTGCTACTCAAGAATTTGTGCGGGGAGCCAACGACTGAAGGCACCGCGAAGCACTTACACAGTACGGCATCGTTCAATCAGGCGTTCAGTACTACAGCTATACATTGTGACAGTACTCTCTCTGCTGAGCTTCTCTTTGGCGTCACTTCAACCTCAACTCGCACCGGATGGCCGAAGAAACACCGCCAACGCCAATTCACACCTACCACTGCCTCTGCACCACACTCATCTTGACCACAACGCATGACCTACAAACCCTTCCTCGCCGCCAGGAACCGGTTCAAGATGCCGCCCTAATCCTCGCTCCACCCGTCGACATCACCCGGTCAGATGCAATCGAGACCGAAAGTCCTCAACCGGGAAGCTCGGTTATGCTCAATGTTGCACCGCAGCGAAGACCGGTCATAATTCGAAGGGAGGATGGATTTGAGAGAAGAATCTTGCTCAGATGTGCCCGATGCAAGCTAGTCTTAGGGTACAGTCTGGACGAGGATCATTGGGCAAACGCCGATGGACCAGCAAGGCCTCTCTATCTGCTCCCTGGTGGTCTGCTCAGCACCGCGGAGATGGCAGATGGCAGGCAGCCGCCAACTCCTTCCTGGGCGGAACAAAAGTAGTTCTTGGACATTGTCCAGTGTTTATTTGGCATTTGGAGATACCCTTGGAGCGTCAAGCTCTGCCAGGCAGCATTTGTGCATTGCAATCTGACTTGGAAACCAACTGTGCCCTTGCTCATTGTTACGCCCAACCCCAAAAACTATGCGTTCAAATTCATGCCATGACGGTTTGTCGCTGCTCATAAGTTGAAACAGAATAGTCGTGTCAGTTGGCGAGGATCGTCCGGACGAGTTCCATGTAGTTTATCTCCCCACTGCTGGTGTCGACTGCCTTCAACAATTCATCAACCTCTTCGTCGCTCATCTTTTCGCCGAGGTTCGTCAAGATGTATCTCAGTTGTCCCACTCCGATAAATCCTGTCATGTCCTTGTCAAAAACTTGGAAGCCACGACAGTATTCTTCTGGTTCGCCCGGGTCTCTGAAGCCGCCTGGTCGATTGAGCACTTTTTGAAACGAGTCGAAGTCGACTGCACCCTGAATTAGTCCCCGTGTTTGGCTGGAATTATCCGTCGATTCTTACAGTCACCGCCAACTTGCTTCTCCAGATCTCTGATTTCAGCCAGGGTAGGATTTTGACCGCATGCGCGTAGAAGATCGCCCAGTGATTCGAGCGCAACACGTCCGTTGCCGCGCTTGTCGTACAGCGAGAAGGCCTCCTTGTAGTTGGTTGAAGTCTGCACGGCGGAAGATTGAGAGTTAGCCATTATGAGTGAATGGATAAGGTGATTTGGGAGTTGATGCAAAGAGAAGTCGCAGGAAGCAGAAGGCGAGATGGTGGGTGTGTTTGTTGGTGGACGAAAAGAGTGTCCGGAGTCGCAGCTCAGCGGGAAGTGAATGGGCGAATGGGAGGCAAGAACTCACCATCTTGAATCTGAGGCTAGCAACAATAACTCTTCCTTTTCCAACACTTCGAATTCGACTGATCAATTGTTGTGCTGTTTCTTGCGGATGCTGTCCTTGACGCTGGTGTCAAAGATTCAAGAAGGACGAGGCTCTCCTGAACAGATGGCGCGTGCGCTTCTGTTGACACTAGCCCCTGCATGGCCTTCAGAAGCCCACTCGGTCCCCGTCACCCAGCAACACCCTCGCCCTCGCCCTCGACTCCCGAAAGATAACGAAAAGCAGGTCGATCGATCATGCTGCTGCTGTCGAGCCCCAATCCTCCCCTCGACCTCCGCCCCTCTTAGTCCCCAGCATGAAAATGACATTGGCAATCGTAATGCATACCCTGAGGATCTTCTGCTCCTTCTTTGGCAATAATCTGAAGATGAAACTACCCATCATGTCCTGGACGCACTCCGGCGAGCCTTCCGCACATTCCAAATCGTTCTGCCAGGGCGGAAAACAGGGGACACTTGGACCTGTACAACTGCCATCAAGTCCATCATCTCACACGATCGGCTCGCCCTTTCTAATATCTACACATCACAGGTCTCTTGCCTCCGTGGTCCACTGAGGCCTGCTTATTCCCTCAATGAGCGCCTTTTGCGAAGTGTTGAACAGTACTCTGGTTGGGTACTGCCGCCCTACGCTTCGGTCATGGGCCCAGGTCACAAGCATTATGTCATGCTCACGGATTTAACTCGCTCGGGAGCTTCAGGACACTGCCGCCCTTGCTCAGCCTTTAGGTCGTCGTACTTCTCTCGCAAGCATTCGCGAGGACAGAGCGTACACATTACTACCTCAGGTATCCGGAGGTAAGCCCGCGTATTGTCACCAACCCCCGCTGCTTCCAGAGCCCTGCCTCGCTATGGAAGCCGTAACAAGTAATTTTCCAGTCTGAATCACTGCAACCCTAAGCGATCGCCCCGCGGGACTCTTCGACTGTCCCTGTTTCTCTTGGATTTCCGCATGCGGTATCCATGCCCGCCGTTCACTTATCCTTGCGGTCACCAGGTCTCAAGATTTAGCCTATGGCACAGGCTACAGCAATGGTAGGTTCGCTTGGCTAAACGTGGAGGGAATGATAACCTGACGGGCCGGCCATGGATTGGAAATCTATGTATCTTTGCAGAGTACCCCTGCCACGTGTTTGAGACGTGATCCCGGCGGAAAGGTAAGGCGTTTGCTCGGCCAGACAGATTAACTACAGAATGGCGCAATGGAGATCTGCTCTATCTTTGGTGCCCATGCTGTCCAGTTTCTGGGACTTCTGATACAGTAGATAAACTACGGGCTGTCTCACTTGGAGTGCAGGTGTCGGATTCCAGACTATCGAACAGCTCAGCATCTCACGCTATCGGGCGCCGTATTCGTCTACCTGCATCTTCAGCCACAAATATTTTACAAATACTCCAGGGGCCCAGATCGCTTATCATCACCATTCCATAACCCGATCGATATCCAACTTTCAAACGAAATGACTTCTTGCTCATCGCCTACCATGGAACGCCCTCAAGCAACATCCCGCCCACACTCATCCTCCCTCTCGTCGCTCCGCACCCTAAGAGAAACGCCATCCTCATCCGGCTCGGTCGCCTCAACCGTGGCCTCGAACTCATACTCAACCTCACCATCATCGTCAGCGTCGCAAGCATGTAGCATGCATATCAAACTCACAAAACAGATGCACGATAATCAACAGCGCTGGCAATCATGGCAAGCTAAACAACTGGAGAAATTCCAATCTGCCGCGGTTGAAGCAGGACACGACTCCAAGTCGAAGAAAGGCTTCACTGCGAAACGACCCCATATCCACACTGGACTCGACAAGATCGGTTCGGGACTGAGGAGGTTGCGGGGTTGAAGGGAGCCACAAGTCTAGAGAGTGAGACGGAGATACATACAACAGCACATATCCGATCACTAATCCTCGTTGGTTGAGCCTGGCGACCCTCGTGTTGCCACAGCCTCACTGGCGGCCTCAAAGGCACGGAACGGCGGGGGCACTTCCATACCGCAAACTTCGGTGGGCTGCCGTCCGCTTACGAAACGCACGTGAATACCTATTGCCTGGCGCCCTTGGATCAGCCCGACTACACACCAGGACGCAGAGTACCAAACTGGAGGCACTTGCAGAAAGGCAACCGCATACAACCGAACATATGGTACAGGCCATCTCCATCTGCAACCTATTCAGCAGACGCCGCGGCGCCAGTGGCTCAAGACCCTGCACACCACCCGCAGTCCAGCTGTTCTCCCCTCGACTTCTATCACGTGTTCTTAGACTTTCCTGTGTCGACTCTGGTGGAATGTTATTGTACACTAGGGTAACTTGAGGGCCGCATGGTGTAAAGGAGTTGTATATCAAAAGTTTGATCCGGAGCTGGGGTACCCAGCGTGAGCGATAACGAAGCTACGTTGTTCAAGATGTACACACATATCTGAGGCTTTCTACATGTACGCTGAATTGACTGTAAGGAGATAGGCACTTGAGAATCCACATTTCCCCACTCAAGTGGTGAGTTGGCATTTGATTCACATAGGTTCATCAATTGCAATTGAGCGATGGCCGTACCAAACAGACGGACACGCCTGAAGAGTCATCGCCGCCAGCGTACGTTGAGCATACCTAGATGTCTTGGAGGGATCTCATGCCTGTGCCGTGATCGCCGTCACCCCAGTCACCATGCGCTCGCCATCACCGTCGTCGTTTTTCTTTCCTCCGTGGACAGCCCGTATCCTCGCATGGATATGTGTCTCGGCCGTCCTCCCGACGCCCTCATATCTCGGCACCCAGCCCTCCTTCTCCATCCCACCCATCGGCACCAGCACGCAATCCTTGTCCGGATGCAGGAAATACGCAAAAGTATATCTATCCAGATTTCCCTCCGTGGGGGTAGGAACGACCCTGTGCCACGTGCTCTTCAGTTTGCCCGCGGTCCAAAATTCCAGCATGTCGCCTATGTTGACGAGGATTTTGTCCGGCAGGGCGGGCGCGGGCGTCCATTTCTCGGTGGACAGCGAGAGCGCGGGCGATGTGTACTTTGGCGGCCGCACTTCGAGGCCCCCGACCGCGGATTGGAACAGTAGGGTTAATGTGCCCCAGTCGGTGTGGGGAGAGATGCGGAAGATGGGTGAGGCGCTGGGAGTAGCACCGGCAGCGACAGGAGGGTAGTGCATCAGTTCGAAGTTGTCAAAGTTCTCCCTCTCCGGGTCATGGTTCCGGGCGAATGTCGTGAGAGGGAGACCGAGGGCCAGGGCGATGAGCTCCAGGAGCTGCGTCGTGAATGCTTGGACTTGGCGCTGGAAGGCGTGGAGTTGACCTCGTGCGTCGGAGAGGATGGGCGGTAGGACGGCCGCAGCGGCGTGCGAGGATGTCGGCCATTTGTTGATGCTGATGGCTTCGCGCGGGTCTGTATATTTGCCGTCCGCTCTGCACAGGAGTGTGAGTGTGTGCGCAGTTGATTTGGAGGTTGATATAGCGCTTGTCTTGCTTGGTTGTCGATGCGGTCGAGGAGAGAATGTGAGGAGCGGAGCGGTAAATGGTACTCACTTACCCGTACGAGCTGGCGGGCTTGTACCCTGCATTCTGCGCTGCTATGTATGGGGCCTTTGACTTTTCAGAGAGTGGGAGAGCGAAGAATCGTCGTTCCTGCGGTGGTTTGGTTTCAGTCGACGGGCCATGGTGCGGTCAAGGATGGATTATGCACATGGCGAGCGGCATTTTGCAGGAATGATTCCTCTCAGCATCACACACCATGGAGCGTTGCCTGCGAACACTGCGCTCGAACCCGGAGACATTGTAAATTAACGAGCGCGCATAATTACCAGTTCAAATATGCCGTCAATGTCCTCCCGTGCTATGGGATGGTTCTCAACGAAGAAGAAGCCTGTAATTGGGAGACGTTAGCATAGCCACATGGCACCCATGCCGTCGGATGCATGGCATATGCCTACCCCAGTCAGTGCAAGCTGCTAGAAGTTCGCCTGCTAGCTCCTCCGGCGACGATGCTGCGCGTGCAAAGTCGATAATGGGGATATCAGTGCTCATCTCGTGTGGAAGCGTCAATCCCATGCGGAAGCCGCCCTATTGCTTTGGCTATCAAAGATGTCGACTGCGGTTACAAGGTAAGGGGGTCGTTGAAGTGCCAAGTCTTGTACCTACGAGTAGTTCAGAGCAGGGCAAACTTCAGGGTTTCCCGTCTACGGGGACCCGAAACTAAGCAAGTTGTCGCAGTGCTACTCGAGTGCCGCGAGTTCGAGGCTCCATCGGATGTGTCTCGAGCATGGACGGATGAGGAAGGACAGCTGACCAGCAGCAGAGGCCAATCATTCCCATGGAAAGCGACTCCAATGAAAGATAAGGACTGGGGCTTACCGCCGTCCTCGGCATTGACCGAGGCGCAACCATGTTTGTTTTGATGAGCGCTGGATACGAGTAATGAAAGCCTCCCACGCGAGGAAAAGCAAGTCCCGGGGCACGGCTCAGCATCAAGCAAATGCCCAGAGAGCTTGTCTCGCTTGTCTAGGCTTGGCGGGCCGAGCGCAGTTCGCCTTCCTCCAGAAGGACAAATCTCTACTCGTACAGCTGATTTTGCGCAACCTTCGATAGGCTCGTGTATCACACGAGATCGTCCTACACCCATGTCAAGTATTCGTACAGCACGAGCAGCTCGTCTACTCGTAGTGACCGGGGTATGTCCAAAGCCAGCATGTCCCCCGGGACGCTACACACTATGCATCGGCAAGGTGGCGTAGCCGTACAATCCAACCTCGCTGACTGGATCGCCCTTATCAATTGCTCGCCTACTGCTGCCCACTTGGACACCTTATTTCATTTCCATCGGCTGCCTCCGCAGTCTTACTCGCTAATTGTCTTCCAGATCATCCTTCTCTGGAGAACCAGGGTCACATTCACACCCCTTAGGCCGGGGCCTGTCCGGTAAACAAGACCTCTGGCGTGGTGCTTAACGAAGGTAAGATACGATCAAGCTCTCGGCGTGGCATAATGTTTGCTGTGGTGGCTGTCCCGTGTTATCTTTCGCCAATCCTATATTTAATGTCCTGGCCGCTGCCATCAGGGTGACTCTTCGAATGTGTGTAACTTGAAACCCTTTTCTACACCTCTCTACATCACCATTTCCAGGACCTGGGTCGCCAAGTAGTGACTACTTCGAGTCCAAACATGGCGACGATTGAGCCCCACAGCACGTCCTCAGAGATGTCCAAGGACGTTGATGTTGACATCGAAAAGCAACCAGGAGTCAACGAAACAACCGAGCCTGAAGTCCGCCATGGCAGCGTTACTCCTGCATACGAAGTCGCGAGAGCAAGACATCTTCAGAACAACTTTGCGCCCCTCCGCTGGCTGAGTAGGGGAGAAGCATGGCTCGATGAGAAGATGGGAATCGAAACGCAGGGCATCGACCGGATTCCCGAAGAAGAGAAACGTCCACCTTCCACCGTCAACATCTTTTTCATGTGGTGGTCGATGACCTGCCATGTTGGAACCCTCCCTCTTGGTGTGCTAGGACCTGAATTTGGCCTCACACTTGGTCAATCGGTTGCCGCCATCGTTGTTGGTTCATTCCTCGGCGCGCTTTGCACAGCCTACACTGGTACTCTCGGACCCAAGACCGGACTCCGACAAATCGCCATCTCTCGTTACTCCTTTGGGTTCTGGGGAGCCAAGCTCTGCAGTGTCCTGAACGTGATCGTTGGCGGCGGGTTTGCTGTTGTCAATGTGGTCATCACAGGGCAGATGCTGAGCGCCGTCAGCGACTACACAATGTCGATTGCCGTGGGCTGCGTCATCGTCGCCATCATATCATACGTGGTGTCGGTCTTTGGGTTTTCCATCATCCACACTGTGGAGAAATACAGCTGGGTTGTGTCTTTCATCCTCGTCTGTGTCTTGATCGGCCAAGCCGCTCCACACGTCGGCCCTCACGCTCCGGGATTCCCTGCCTCAAATCTCGAGATTGCCGGTTCGTGGCTCAGCTTCATGGCCATTTGCTTTTCGAGCTCCTCCGGCTGGTGCTCCATTGCTGCCGACTACTACTGCAACTACCCTGCCACCACCAAGTCGTCAAAGGTCTTCTTCCTCACCCTTGCAGGCGTGACGATTCCAACGGTGTTTGTGACTGTTATTGGTGCCTGCATTGGCAACGCCGCCATCCTGAATGCATATCCGCCTTATGCCGATGCCTACGAGGATCATGGCTTGGGCGGCCTGCTGCGCGAAATCTACCACCCGTTGGGTTGGAGCAAGTTCTGCTTGGTTATCCTCACCTTTAGCGTGATCGGCAACAACATCGCCATCAACTATTCCTCTGGCCTGTCCATACAACTTCTCGGCCATTGGTTCCATGCAGTTCCCCGATTTATTTGGTCCTTTGGGGTCGCCTTGGTTGTTGCACTGCTCGCGATCATCGGCAAGGATCACCTCTCAACCATTGTCTCGGATTTCGTTTCCCTTCTCGGCTATTGGACCATTTCGTTCACTCTCATCCTCTTGATTGAGGATCAATGGTTCCGCAAGCGATCTGGTGAAGGATACAACTTGGAGGTTTGGGATATGCCAAACAAGCTCCCTTGGGGCGCCGCGGCCACCTTCTCCCTGCTTGCAGGATATCTGGCTGGCGGTGTACCTGGTATGGCTCAAGTCTGGGTGAGTCAACGTCACTGCATTCACGTAAGGCTGTTGCTAATAAATTTTCTAGTATGTTGGCCCTATCGCCGCGAAATTTGGACCGTTTGGCGGTGACGTTGGTGTCTTCATGTCCGGCGCCATCACGCTTCTCTGTTATCCTCCTCTCAGATATTATGAGAGAAAGAAGACGGGCAGGTAGAAGGCGTTCTGACGAGCACTCGTCCTTGTTTGAATTCAAGTAGTTGTGGCTACAGTAGTATTCAATAGTTTCAGATTGACAAAAGTTCTCGTCGCCAGCGATGAAATACCCTGCCTGACCTTGAAGCAGTCCGGGTCATGTTTTTGTGCACTCGTTCACATGGCGAGTCAAACTAAACTATCCTTCATCGGTGCGAGCTCTGTCCGTTCATTTCGGACGCCTCCGACATAAGACTGCCTGAACGAACAGCTGCAGAGGCCTGGGAGGGTCATATGGGTTGAGAGGACAAGATGCCTAGGGAGGACGTCGTCTTCACCAGTTGATTAGCCATTGACTTTAGTAATCCGTCGCCCTGGGCCACTGAATCGCATCAGGTTTCTCTCTATCCTTTCAACTCACCACCATTGACCTTATTTGAGAGACCAACCACCACCTGGTATTTCAGGCTCAGCATTGTTTCTACTCGTACGTGTCATTGATGTCCTCCCTTGCCTCGGCACAGTCACGGTGTGACCAAAATAACCGGGGCACAGCACAATCCTCACCAAAATACACTGTTTTCATAGCTGCACATATACATCCCCAACACAGATGGATAGATAATAATTACACCAGAGGTAAGGCTATCTGTAATACTACTTTGACCTCTAGTTTCGAGATTTCATTCTGAGTTCTTCAATAAGTGTAGTACTATTGTGAAATTTCTTTAGCGCTGCGAAACCGCGGAATCTCACTATAGTTGTTAACCTACTTGAAATTTTTCACCGTCATAACCTAATAAGAAGGAGATATAATTTCAAATTTTGACATAGAAAAGAGTAAGTACTTAGTTACACAGTACCTAATTATTATCTATCCATCTGTGTTGGGGATGTATATGTGCAGCTATGAAAACAGTGTATTTTGGTGAGGATTGTGCTGTGCCCCGGTTATTTTGGTCACACCGTGACTGGCTCTTGCAGTCCAGGCCAAGACAACCTCGTTCCGTCTTTGCGCTTCCCACGTGGTGAACCCGGTGAGCTGGTCGTATTATGCAGACGACCTCTTTATGCAGAATCATATGCGAGACTAATTACTGATGGCGTTCCTAGTTTTGCAGTCAAATCCCATCCAAGTACTCGAAGACGACTCTTATCGTCGGCTCGCGACTTACAGCTTGATTGGTCTCGACACAACAGAGACGCGACGATCTCAACCCACAGCAACCAGCAAAAACCCGGATTGACCAGGTCGGGCAAACAGCGAGAGAAGAGAGTACTACCTGGACGAGAGCCGTTTACCAGTTCAGGTCTAGACTTGAACAAGCCCGATAAGCCTTTTGGGCGCCGTACCGCCAACCTGAAACTTCTCCTTCGAATCGCTCCTCGTGGGCAATCTTTCTCCGCACTTTCGAGCCTCAATAGGCATGGCGCTCATCAGTAAGCTCGCCGCCGAAGCAGCCTTTGTTGATAACGGACTTCTGCATGTCTGAAGCTGATAGGCATCGACTCTGGCGGTGCGACAAGGGCATGGCTGCTGGAACTAGTCTTCACGTCCAGACTACCTGGTAGTGCAGATGTCCGAGATGAGGTGGGACCTACCTAAGCGTCCGAGCGGTAACATACACGGTATACATATAGAAGAACAGAACTCGTGCGCATGGTAAGTCCAAGGTGTGTCTCTTTCCACTGCCTGCCGCCCCCCCC
>JADWPU010000013.1:0-46613 GCA_016109575.1 Phialophora chinensis
GCCTAATAGGATAGGTAAAGCGCGACGATAATAATAGTATTTAAGTCTTAGGTTACCCTTAATATTTAGTTAATATATGACTTAAAGTATAAGAGAAGGATACTTCTCTTATACGAGTAATCTCCTTATCTATATAACTCTTAGCGCCCGAATATTCCTAATAATTATCCCCCCTCCCCCAGGCTTCTCATCCTCGAGAAGTAGTATAGTCGTATATAAGACGTATCGCATTAGCTATAATAGCGGATATTACTATATAAGTAGTTATTAGGTGTAGCACTTCCGTAATAGTGCTATAACACTAATGAGTCCTAGCCTTATCCCTAGTGTGTAGCCTTATCAGGGGCGTAGCCTTACTAAGTGCGCGTAGCTAGCTATTAATAGTAAATACTATTATTAATAGTAAATATTACTATTATTACCTACAGCGGTAAGGTTTATACCGCACCCGATAATTATAGTACACCTATAACTAAAACCGTCTTTATCTTCCTCTTCTTCTTCCTCTTCTTCTTCTTCTCTTTATAATAGTAATAATAATAATAATAGTAGTAGTAGTAATAGTAACAGTAATAGCGATTTATAAGTACTCTTCGATAGCGACTTATATACTATATTATTATCCTATAGTGTACTTAGCTAATATATAGCTAACTTTCTAATTAATCTTCTTTTATAACTTTTAATAGTAAGCGCGAGTTACCTTTTATACTTATCGTATATTAATCGCAATAGTGTCGGCCATTAAAGTCTAAGTTCCTATTAGTCCTTCAGCTCTCGCTCCCGCCGCCCTCGCCCCCCCTACACCCCCCGCTACCGCCGACCCTAATGCCGTAGGCGCCGCGGCTATAGCTAGCGGCGGTGGCGGCTGTGATGGTAGTAGTAGTAGTAAGCCGCCCGGTAATAGTAGAAATAAGCGCTATATATCTTACCCTTTCGCGTATTATATAATTATAGTAGCTAACTCGCGTACTTAGAGCGATCCCCGACCCTAGAGCCGCCTAAGAAGAAGAAGCGTGCTCGCGTGTCGGCGCTACCCTACTATCGATGCCTACGCTCGCTGCGCGGCGCCGGCGCGGGGTTTACGCTAGCGTACGAGAAGATATGAGGTTATACGCGCTACGATCGTTATGCTTATAGTAATCGTAGCGGCGCTAATAAGTATATTTTAGTGCGCTCTTTATTCTCTTCTCTTATGTAAGTAGTACACTAACTATTAAGTAGGTTTTTACTTCCCTCGCCTCCGCCGCCTAGCGACTCCTTAATAATAATAACGCGCTAGTTATAGGCGAGCTAAATACGCCTATTATAGTTAATATTTAGGCCTCGGCCGAGGCGCTCTCTAACCGTATATAATTAGCGAAGGCTAATACTACTCGCTTAGCGCCTAGCGTTTATACCTACGGTAGCTATAATCGCGCCTTATCTACTTCTCTTAAGGGAGTCGTAGATATAGACGCGCTCCTAGTATAGCTTAGTAATGTTATTAAGGCGTTACGCGATATAGCTACTACTTAGCGGCGTTATATAAGTCTACTTCTCTCGTACTATTTATATACTAACCTACTATTAGGCCTAACTTAGTTCGCCTATATAGGCTAATAAGTTATTATTATCCTCGTCGATTAATAAGTAGGCGCCGGCCTACTTATATATAGGTAATTAGTTAGGGTATAGGTAGGTATCGCCCTTAGGTCGCGTACTCCTTATATATATATCGCTTATAGCTTAATGCGCTAAGGGGTCTTATTATAATAGACTCTTATACATACTCCTTATAAGTTATATAGAGAGATAGTATAGGGGACCCCCTTAATAGGTAGTAGATATTTCCTTTATTTTTCTTTTTTTAAGGTTAAGTTCACTATAGCGAACTTATATATAGTCTCCTTATAAGTTATATAGTAAGATAGCGTAGGGACTAACCTCACGATAGAGTCTTACTATAGTAAACTTATATATATACTTCTTATAAGTTATATAGCGTTATAATATAAAGAACTTTATTAAGTAATAGAAAGCTAATTTATATAGGAGCTCGTATACTAGTTATAAAGTAATATAAATAATATATATATAAGCTTACTTCTTTCCTTTCTTATATACCTTAATCGCATTATATATATATAGTATATTTATCTCTAGTTCCTATAAGTTATTAGTCTTAGAAAATCCCTTTTATTAAATATAAAAGAAGGTTTACCCTTACTATTTCTATTCGTTAAGGATTTCTATAACTTCCTATTCCTTCTCTCTATTAATATCTATAGGCGTAGGCGATTTAACACTAGGTTATATATAATACGCCTATAATAGGGATATATAGAAGGTATAGTAAAGCTTATTATACTTTACTAGAAGAGCTAGTTAATAGGTATTTAACTTAAATTATTTAACTACTTTAAAAGGGCCTAAGAATTAGTTAGCTAGCTTCTTACTTATATATAGTATATAAATATTCTTTACTATAAGTAGGACTTAGTCTTTAATATTAAACTATATAAGAGTATATTTCTTATTATAGTACTTTACTATCCTTATAGTCTATTCTATTATTATATTACGCGCCTCACGTATTACTTACGCTACCTCTATAAGTATAACTACCTTCTCCTTTACTTAAGCGTTTCCTTATAGCCTTATATATAGTACTCCCGCTATATTTACGCGTATTAATAGCGAGAAGTGATATACCCTTATAAAGAGTATCTCGCCCGTTATAGCGTTAGCCTATAAGTTTATAGTATACTTAGCGCTTATAAGTAGCGTTATCTAGTTTAATTATTAGTAGTTAATATAGTACCTTAAGTAGTACTCTAGGGTTTAATTTATTTACTCTATTTACCTATTAGTCTAGGGATAAAATATAATTAAGAAGAGTCTATAGGTTATAAGATAGGAGTATAGTGTACCCTAATAGGCTAATATAAAGATTAACCCTCGGTTACTTATAATTAAAGCTAGTATACTATACTTAGCTATAACCTTCTTAAGGATAATCTTACTTATAGTAGCTATATTTATTATACTCTTATATAGCGTTAATACTACTATCTTTAAATATTAGTTAATAATTACTAGTATTAAGTTATACGCGCCTCTTATATATATTAACGGCGATAAACCTACTATAAAGTTTATTAAGATATCCTACTATAGGCCCTTTAGCTATAGTAAGGGCTTAAGCTTCCTATAGGGCTTATACCTTAATACCTTTATCTATTAATAGATATTATATAAGTTAATATACCTATATATATCGCTTTTAACCTATAGCTACTAGTAGTATTATATAATAGTATTAGCCGTCCTTTATTACCTAAAATATCTCCCTTTCTAGGGATTATTATAGTTTACTTATATTATCTCTTACCTTATAGTAGAATTATACGATATATATATAACTCTATTATAACGCGCGATACTATCCTAGTCCTTTAACCATTAGCCCTTATATACACCTAATGTAATACGACCATTTAAGGTACTCGACTATTAAGCCTCTTTATACTATTTATCTAGTACCTAGAGTTCTTATATACGGGTAGTAAGCGAGTCGCGATATAGCGCTATATACTCTTATTCTTACTCTTTAATATATAGTTATATTATAGTTTATTCTTCTAGGGTAAGTAATATAATAATATTATATATATTATTAGTAGAACTCCTATCTTTCCGGACCCTAGTATAAGTTAATACTCTAACGACTATCGTATTACTAGTTTATATATATCCTATATATAAGTCTTTATCTATAGGTATACGCTTCCTTAGTAGTACCTCTAGGATATTCTCTTCGGGGGGCTCTTCTTTACTTATATAGTCTAGTCGGTGGGATAACCTATTTATAGGGTTATCCTTTCCTCGCCGCTATTAAATATAAAAGTTATATATAGCTAGTACCTTAGCCTAGTGTATCTAATAATAATTTAAAACCTTTATAGTTATAAAGCTCTATAGCGCCTCGTGATCTATAAGTACTATTATACTTATTATAGGCGCCTTAAGGTAGTGGCGCTACTCCTTAAATATATAAATAATAGCGAGTATCTTCTTGTCTCCTATATAGTAGTTCCTCTTCGCTAGAGATAGTTTCTAAGAGAAGAACACTATAGGTCTTTATTAGGTGCGACTATTATATATCTTATATACTTATATTATTATACCCCTAATAGCTTCCCTAGATATATCTACTTTAATATAAGATTACCTCTTTAGGTTAAAGTAGGCTAGCATTAGCGTAGTCGAGAAGTACTCCTTTAGTATATGAAATATAAGGTTAGCCTCTAGTATCTATTTAAAGAGGCCTATCTTCTTACCCTTTACTATTCTAGTAAGTAGGTTTATAATAGGGGTAACTATATATAAGTATTAGTAAATAAACTCGCGGTAGAAGTTAGCGAACCTAAGAAATACCTAAACTTCTTAGAATAATATTAGCACTAGCTATTCTTAAATAGCGACTACCCTACTAGGATCTATTAATACGCCGTTAACTCCTACGCGGTATCCTAGGAAGTTAACTTTATATATAAAGAACCTATATTTAGATAGCTTTATATATAGACTATATTCCTTTAGCCTCTTAAGTATAAGTAGTATATATCTCTTATACTCTTCTTTATTCTCGCTAAATATAAGTATATTATTTATATATACTATATATATATAGTTAAGTAGTCCTTTTAGGGCCTTATTAATATACCCTTAAAAGGAGGCTAGAGTATTTATTAGCCTAAATAGTATAATAAGATACTTAAAGTAGCTATATTATATGTAAAATATAGTCTTCTAGTGATCTTCCTTAGCGATAGGAATTTAATAGTAGGCGTCTTTAAGGTCTAGCTTTATAAAGATCTTTACTTTACTTAAATAATTAAGGATTTCTAATATAAGAGGTAATAGATATTAGTTCTTCTTTATAACTCTATTTAGATTATAATAGTTAATATAGAGTTATAGGCTACTATTAGCCTTTAGGATAAATAGAATTAAAGCTTTAGCTAGCGATTCGCTAAGTTAAATCTAACCTTTCTCTATTATACTCTTAATATACTTACGTAAGACTTATAGCTTCTTTATATTAAGTGAGTATATAGGACCCTATAGAACTATCTCCCCCTCCTAGATAGGAATTAAATATTTAGTCTTAGTTTCTATAGTGAAGGGGTCTTTACTAGGCTCTCTAAAGATACTAGTATACTTTACTAACTATAAGTTAAGTTTAACTTTCTTTATTACTATAAGCGATACGCTTATATATTATATACTCTTCTTATTAAGTAGCTTTATAAGGATTATCCTTAGAGGTGTAGTCTTTATATCTTTAAGTAACTATACTATTAAGATATAAATAATATATAGTTCGCTTACTTTATATAGCTACTATATACCTTTTTACTAATTAATATTAAGGTTTACTTCCTTTAATTAAGGGTAGCCTAAAATAGTATTATAAGTAAGAATATTAGTAGTAATATAGTTATATAATCGCTTTAAGTGTACTCTATATATATTCGCTACTTAAGTATTAAGTTAATATTACCTATAGACTCTAATAGGTTATTTACTAATAGTTTAGATAAAGATATTTATAGTTATTAGCTTTACGCCTATCTCTATAATAAGAAGTTAAGAAATAAAGTTCGCCTATACTTTACTATTAACTAGCGTATATACTATATATATATTACTTTTAAACTTTAGCTTAATATTTATAATAAGAGACTTTAACTTATTCTTATCGCTTACTACTAGTGTCTTCTCCTTAAGTCCTAGCGCTACTATAACGCTTAATAGGCTAGATATTAGTTTTTTAACTTACTCTTCTCTTTAGCCTTAGTCTTTTTAATACTTATTATATATAACGCTCTTATATCTCGTACCTCCTTTAACTTTAGTACTTAGTAGTCTTTTTCTCTATAACCTATTTTTCCGTAATTAAAGTATTTACCTATAAAGCGCGATTATATAGCGTCCTTATCTCGCCGAACCTTCTTTAAGGGGGCGGGTAAAACTCGCTTATATATCTTATATATCTTACCTATAAGTAACCTTCGCGGCCCACTTACTATAGGTATTATTATAGTTATCTTAGGCTATATAGATTAAGTGCTATATATACTTATTAATTACTTATCGCGATTAACTATACTTTCTAGTTATTATATAGAGGTAAAGACCTACGCTCGCGAGGTAATTACCTATAAGTTACGCCTTACTATATCGCGAAGCGCTAGGGATAGAGCTTAATAGAGGGCCTAGCCCTTTCGCTTATCCTCTATTAGAGGTCTAATATCTTCTTCTAGGATCTTAATCTTTAGTATAAGGTCGTGAACTAACTAGGTTATACTTTACTTAATAGTTATAAGCTATTTAAGTGCCTCTCCTTTCCGGATATCTATATCTTCTATAGTGTCCTTATACTATAAGAGAAACACTTCTTATATTACTAATAGAGGCTTATCTTCTCTTTAATTATATCTCTAATATACTATTATATAATTACTAAAATAGTTAGCTATAGTTTATATATAATACGCCTAATTAAGTATAATATTATATAGGATTAACTTAAAGGTAGTTTACTAGTTACTATTAAAGTTATATAGCTCTATTATTATTTTACTATTAAAGGATTTAGACTTTATAATCTTAATTATCTTATATAATTTATTATAGTCGCGAGAGAGATTTAACTTATTATATAGTCGCTTATAAGATAGTAGCGCTATACTTACGACTTCCGTATATTATATTAGTACTCTCCCTATAACCTTATCTTCTATCGCTTAGATTTCCTCTTATAGTCTTTTTAGCTTTAACTCGCTCGCTAATCGCGCGCGCCTCGCGAGAAGTATAGTTAGCTTAGTATCTTCGGCTACTATACTATTCTTACGCTTAGGTCGCGTATATCTTATAGCCGCCTCGCCGGCTTCTTCGTTCTTATCTTCGTCGTCGTCTTCCGTGGGTATAAGTACGGGGTCTTCTTAAGGAGGGCTCGCGGCTAAACCTACTTCCGTAGGTGTCGCTCGCATTGTAGGCGGTGGCCTTCTCGGGGCTATCGCTACGCGTACGACTATCGTCCGCCTCGACCGATCCGAGGGTGATGCTTCGAGAATGTTAGGGATGGCCTAATAGGATAGGTAAAGCGCGACGATAATAATAGTATTTAAGTCTTAGGTTACCCTTAACGTTTAGTTAATACACGACTCGAAGTATAAGAGAAGGATACTTCTCTTATACGAGTAATCTCCTTATCTATATAACTCTTAGCGCCCGAATGTTCTTAATAAATAAATCTTAATAAGGTAGTTACTATTTAAGAATAGCTATTATTAATATTATTTTAAGAGATTTAAATATTTCTTAAGTTTATTAACTTTTATTATAAGTTTATTTATTAATACTTATATATAATTATCTTTTATAAATTTACTTATTAAAATAGTAAAGAGTAAGAAGATAAATCTCTTTAAATAAATACTAAAGGTTAAGCTTATATTTTATATATTAAAGGAATACTTATTAACTATACTAATATTAGTTTACTTTAATTTAAAGAAGTAATCTTATATTAAAGTAAATATATTTAAGAAAGCTATTAAGAGTATAATAATATAAGTATATAAGATATATAATAGTTATACTTAATAAAAACTTATAGTATTCTTCTCTTAGAAATTATCTCTAGTAAAGAGGAACTATTATATAAAAGATAAGGAAATACTTTTATTATTTATATATTTAAGAAGTAATACTATTACCTTAAGGTATTTATAATAAGTATAATAATACTTATAAATTATAAGGTATTATAAAGCTTTATAACTATAAAGGTTTTAAATTATTATTAAATATATTAAGTTAAAGTATTAACTATATATATCTTTTATATTTAATAGTAATAAAGAAAGAATAACCTTATAGATAAGTATTATAGGTATAGTAACTTATAGATCTATACTAAAGAAGATATATTAATTTAATATTATAAACTTAAATAAAGAGAGTTTAACTAACTATAAGAGATATATATATAATAAATAAGTATATATATATACTTTTATATAGCGCTAACTTAATTTAGCTAAAGCCTTAGTAAACTAGCTAAATAATTATCTAGCTAGTTTATTTATAGGTTATCTAATATACTAATTAAATATAAGTAGTATATATAAGTATATTAAAACTATAATACTAATAGCTTTAATAATAAATAAATTTAAATTCTTATATAGTTAACTTTAGATATTAATAAGAATATAACTATAAAGTTAATAGTTAAACTTATATATATATTAGCTTTAAAAGACTAAATAAGTATAAAGAAATAAAGAGACTTATACTTACTTTAGTAAGGGCTTAATAGAACTAAAGAAAGGTATAAGTAATTAATTTTAAGGTAAATAAGAATAATACTTTAATCTTAGCCTTTAATATCTTTAGATTAAGTAATAATAAGTTTAATAAGATATACTTTTATATTTAACCTTTTAATATTAAGGATAATTAATAATTTATAAAGTTATTAAGATTATTTAATAAGAAAGTAATAAGATAAGATATAGAGAATAAGTAATATTATAAATAATATTAAATTAAGAAGCTTTTAAAGGCTTAAGTAAATATCTTATATAAATAAAAAGCGAATAAGGTAAAGCTTATTAACTTAAATTTCTAAGATAATTTAATACCTAATAGACTTTTAAACTAGTAAGTAAAGGTATAAGAGAGAGTAATAGCTACTTATAATAGTTAACTATATACTTTCTTAAACTAAATAAACTCTTAGCTTATAAAGTTTCCTTAAGGATAGTGTTTAATATTTAAGCGCCTAGAAAAGCTAGTTATTAGCTTAGATTTAATACTTAAAGAGAAGGAGATCCTAGTAAAGATCTTATATAACTATAAAGGCGCCCGAGCTTAAGACCTTAAAGAGATTAGGCGGATCTATAAAGGTTAGAGAAGTTACTTTCTATAGTAGACTATAAGAAGATCCATCGAGATCCTTACTACGCGTCCGTTTAGGCGCCATACTTAGGGCAATGAAGGTATCTATTCTGTCGGTAAATGGACGATTCCGTTGTGTCTAAAGGGGGACTATTTTTAGTCCTACTGAAGCTGGCTTAGGTGGAGAGTCAGACTAGGGTCGGTATTCTTAGCACCAAGGGAAAACCACCTCTAAACGCGGCGGCGCCGACCGCTATATTCGGAGGGAAATTTCCCTGCAACTTGCGTTGAGCTGTAAACTTCGTCCCTGCAGCCTTGAATGTGCAAAATGCAGTTTTAACCACCAGGTATCGCACTTGCTATGGGAATGTCTGGGTAGTGGAGCGATTTGCCAGTGCCCCGTGTAGCTTCTGCATTTTGCATTTTGTCCAGCGGATTTTGCACTTCCCACTCTGCAACGTGCACTTTATGGCTCTCGAACGGACTACGCGCAAAGTGAATCGAGGTGGGTTCAGGTTGCTTGCCAGCTGTTCCAGCCTCCGGCCTCATCTTATATGTATTATGTCTTTGCTGTCGGCAGGAAGCTGTCCTCCCTTTCTCGACTCTTCCGCCAACCAAATCGCCCGGAGACCAGCATCTGCCATCCCCTGCGAAAACAGTCACAATAGGGCTCGGTCTTCTGCTGCTCACAATCTGCTGGTCTGCATCTTGCAGGTTAGTGCTTGTATGGTCTCCGTCTACATAAGAGCCCGCAAGATGGCTGTCTTCGATGTTGCCATCCTCTCATCCTACAGAGATTCAGGTCTACTTCATCCCTCTTAGGTCAAAGTGCCACACCTGGGGCCCTCTTTCAACTTCTGTCCGTACGGTGACTTCGGGAGTCAAGGTTTTGACATGGACCCAACAGCACGCAAGGCTGGACGGCACTCCATGCAACGGCCAGCGGATCGGTAGGCCTCCACCATGTGGCCAGATTATCACTGTCTCATGCTTCCATACGCGCACTCTCCGTCTTCTCCCTTCGTTCCACTCCAGCAGATGAAAACTGATCCATATGCCAAGCAGGAACAATCCGCCGACTACTCATGCAAATGAGACCCGCCAACAAAACCCACAGCACTGGCCCATCTACGATCTCATGACACCTGGGCATACTCGCTGTGACCCACTTCTGAGCACTGCGATGAGGTCCGATGGTGAATACACGGCGACAGGACTGGAGAATGAGCTCAATGCGCTGCTCGAATCCATGGCCCTGCGCTGAGCCCATCAACACCCACAGACGCAGGCGGCAGGCTTGTCCCATGGGCCGAACACCATGTCCAACAGTGACGAGGCTGGTAAGACGCCCATGGAGCGGTTCTTGGCAGAGGGATACAGTCAGGGAAGCGGCGCCATCTTGGACCGAACCCCACGAGCTTCGGGACTTGACCAGGGCTTTGATGCGAAGAACAAATCTCCGATGATCAGGACTCATAAGTAGTCTCCCCGCTCGATGATCGTTGGGACGTAGCGGAATTGGCCAGATAGTATCGCCGGGTGCTGGCCGGATTAAACCGGCGCTTCTTCAACTTTTGTTCCCTGGCATCTCGATGCGTGATTTCGGCCATGAAATGATCCAGATACCGGTCTCTTCTCGTCGTGGCGTTGCTCATGCCGCCTCGTGGAACCCCCGATAAATCGCTCTTGCGACGATTGTGCCAACGCCATCCGTGACCGGTGGTATATTATTGAGCTGACATCACTCAAAGACATTTTACCAATCCAAGTATACTTCCCAACCATCCTCCCTGTTCTCGTGCGAAAAACCGGCTTTGGATTCTCGATGGCATGATTTCGACAACGGGTCGAGAACGGCCGAATACCATTCCCTCAACTCAGAGCACCAGTTCGTATTCTGCTACAACTTTGACTCGATATGTATAGACAGCTTACATGTCTATCTGAAACGACAAATTAGCATATGGATGTCTGTCATTGTCTATCGTCTGTGCTGCCATATCGTGCTGCAAAGGAATTTGCTGTCAGCAACCTTGCCTGGGCATGGGATAGGGCATTGCCGTTCGGCCATTTGGGAGTGCTCAGGGCCAAGTTTGGTGGGCAATCGTCGCCAGTGTCATCGGTTCTCGCCAAAAAGAGCAAGGTCGGTCAGGCGGAGCACAGGCCCGCACAGGAGCAGTTTTCACTCTTGGCGTTTTTAAGTGGATGCGCTCCGCAAAGAAATTTTGGAGAGCTTTTCCAGTCGCAACGATATTCTTCACGAGACCATATCCAATATCGCAGTATCTCACCAACTGTCAGCCGCGAGCGTCCGCCCGGCGCATATTCAATATGACGCTCCTCATCCTTACCGAAACCTCGGCGGGTTACGCCCTCCTCAAAGCCAAAGATAAAAAGCTCCTCAGGCGAGACGACCTCGCGTCCGAACTCACCAACGTCGAAAGTGTGACCTCGCAGTTGAAGCTGAAGGAATTCCAAAAGTTCGACAGCGCTGCAGCCGCACTAGAAGAAGCAGCGGCTATTGTGGAGGGAAAGGTCACACCAACGTTGTCCTCATTGCTGAATAGTCTGAAAGATGAGAAAAAGATTTCGCTCGCCGTTGCAGACCCGAAGCTGGGGAATGCGATTGGCAAGATCCCGGGGTTGGAGATCAAAGCTGTGGCAGACTCGACCACTGCGGACCTCTATCGCGCCATTCGAGAACATCTACCGTCGCTCATTCCGGGACTGTTGCCGGAAGATGTCAAGACCATGTCCTTGGGTCTCTCACACTCTCTCGCCCGACACAAACTGAGATTCTCACCAGACAAGATCGATGTCATGATCGTACAGGCGATAGGCCTCCTCGACGATCTGGACAAGGAGCTGAACACATACGCAATGCGAGTCAAAGAGTGGTACGGATGGCATTTCCCTGAAATGGCGAAGATTCTGAACGACAACCTCGCGTACGCCAAAGTCGTCCTGAAGATGGGCATGCGCACAAATTGGGAGACATGCGATCTGGCGGAAATCCTGCCGGAGGAGATTGAAGCCGCTGTCAAGGCCGCCGCAGACAGGTCAATGGGCACAGAAATCACAGATGAAGATCTGGAGAACATACAGAATCTGGCTGAGCAGGTCGTCCAATTCACAGAATACAGAACGCAATTGGCAAGCTACCTGTCTGCACGGATGACTGCCATTGCACCCAACCTCACAGCACTCGTGGGTGAACTGGTCGGTGCCCGACTCATCGCCCACGCCGGAAGCTTAATGAATCTTTCCAAAAGCCCGGCCAGCACCATCCAGATCCTCGGCGCCGAAAAGGCCCTCTTCCGCGCGCTGAAGACAAAGCACGATACCCCCAAATACGGCCTCATCTACCACGCCTCCCTCATCGGCCAAGCCTCGGGCAAGAACAAGGGCAAAATGGCCAGAGTGCTCGCCGCAAAAGCTGCGCTCGGTCTGAGAGTCGACGCTCTACAAGAATGGGGCGATGACGAAGCCAACATCCCTGAAGATGAGAAGGCCGCCCTAGGCCTGTCTTCACGCGCCTATCTCGAGCGGAAACTAGCCGGCATGGAAGGCAAGCCTCTCAAACCTCGAGGAGTTGCCATCGCACCAAACGGCGTGTCAGCTACCCCGCAGCCAAAGAAATGGGAAATCAAGGAGGCACGGAAGTATAACCCCGATGCTGATGGCCTTTCTGGCGACGAGGCTCCGGCCAAAGAAGAAAGGAAGACGAAGAAGGCCAAGAAGAGTAAGGAAGAGCCCAAGAAACTCATCGAAGAGGTTGCCGAGCCCGAAGACCTTGGCTCCGGTGTGAGGCAAGAAGAGGACGAGGATGAAGATGAGGACATGGACGACGAATCGGAACCCGACGAACCCATAACTCAAGCCGAGGTCGACGCTATTGTCCCATCCTCAGTCAACGGTGTGAATGGCTTGTCAACTGCCGCGTCAAAGGGCGAGGCCCGCAAGTCCGAAAAGGAACGCAAAGCCGCCGAAAAGGCAGCCCGCAAAGCCGCTAAGAAGGAAAAGAAGAAATCGGCAGAGAATGCAGCAACTGCGGATCAATCCGAGGCTGATATTGCAAAGTTTGCTAAGCAATGTGGTTTGAGTGTAGAGAGATACAAGAGGAAGCTTGTCCGGGGTGAGATCCACTTCGATGAGGATGGCACGGCGAGTGCGATCAGTAAAAAGGATATCAAGAAGTTGAAGAGGGCGGCGGAGAAGGCGAACTCGGCCAAAACGAATGGGGAGGTTGAAGGGACCAAGAAGAGAAAGAGGACGGATGAGGATGCAGAGGCGCCGAAGGCGGACAAGAAGAAGAAGCGGAAGGAGAAGGCATGAGCGTTTTTCTCTCCCTCTTCGTCTTGTTCACATTCTCGTGTTTTTCTGCTTGCTGCATGGCGTCGGGGTATGGAGTTTCAAAACATTGGCCCAACGAAAGAAATGTACAATCATGGACATGAAGGTTGGCACTGATCGTGTTGGCCTACCATTACTGTCGTCAATGAACAGCTTGTTGCTTGGATGGCTGAGTCGAAGCACAATACAACAGATGCCTTCCTACACAAACCTGTTCATATGTTAACTTCCCTCTTCCGTGCTCAGGTATAGTTAAAGCTCCTATGCAGCAGCTGTCGCCAAATACATGGTTGCTCCGTTGTACTCGGATGGTTTTCTGCAGCGCTCTCAATGTCATGGCGAGGTTTGCTCTGATCCACTGTCATGCTTCAAGAACCGTGGCTGCCTGTTCCCTGCCACTCCCTCCCCCCTCTCCCACAATATGAAGAGGGGCTTAGTGGCAACCTCATCCTCATTTCGAAATGAGGGCTGAGTGTACCCAACATGTTACAATAGGTGACTCTCACTGCACTCTAACAACTCGACAGTGCTGACTAACACGGATGACCTTCAGGAACAAACCACCCCCGCACCAGCCAGCAGCAGGCGCGATTCTATTAATTTTTCTCCGCACCGACTGAGATACATTCGTCCGTTTGTTCTTACTCTGTGTGGTTTCACCCTCTACGTCCCTCGTCTCCATGCAGCTATCAGACAGATAGCGTATGCTTGAGAAGAGATCTTGCCAATAACCACGTCGGAGCTGAAGCGGAAATAAGCCTCAGCAACCAACAGAATGAAGGTACACTACACGCCTCACCCACCATGGATACAGCACCATCCTCCGAAGGATAATCGCTGACTGTATATGCAATTCAGGTCCTCGATCCTCAGTCCGCTCTCCTGACAACCTCAGAAGTCCATAGGTTTCTCCTTCAGAATCCGCCCCGGACAGCTCCAAAAAAGATCGGCTCCTATACACCTGTCAATTTGAAGGGCTATCAGCGCGTACGAGAGGACTTTCAGGATTACATCTCCGGCACGATACCTTACATTGCGAAATACCCTCCAGCAGAGATTTTTTTACCAGCTGTGTTGCCTAAATTACGCACCTTAGGGTTGTCAAAGACGGAGGCGTACATGGTGGTAAATTTGGGAGTTGGACTGGCGAGGGGATACGAACAGCAGCCACTAATGAATGGAGATCAAGATGGCGATGTTAATGCTCTAAGCAGTTCGATAGAGTCGGCTGCTGCAAACGAAAATACTGGTACCGCAGGTGGCGAAGAGCAACCAAGTGCCGTTTTACAAAAGGACGAAGCCGAATACCAACCGTCCGACCTGGAGCTGCTTTCCTGTGTGGTCGAAGAGTTGGAGGACCGATTTCCCGGCGATGAGGGACAACACCAAATCCAGAAGATAGCCCAAACTATCAGGGAGGAGTACGAGCGGGCGCAGTCGCAACACGCCTCAACGAATGGCGATGCAGTCGGCGCAGAAGACATTATGGATGCAACATGATCTTGACCATTGATGAACTAACGCGTCCACAAACGAGACTCAGTGGCGCCGTAACAGATCTGCCTGATCGCAGGAAAGGGAAGAGGAACGGCAACCTGCTCTCCGTTCTCTCGGTGTGGTATTCACACTCCCCTAACTCACGAGTATCATCACCCGACGTACGGTTGCTGCGGGCTTGACGCGTCTCGAAGTTTGAAGGGCGCACCTGGGTCATCCTGCTTGTAACGCCACACAATCCTAGAGTAAGAGAGATAGGGCCACCGCCGGTTACGACTGGTAGAAGGTCCCAGGAAAGGGCGGTGCACGCAAGAAGCATCAAGTGCCTTCGGAGACCTCGTCAACGTATCTTCGACGCAACTTTCCAGGCAATATGGACCAAGAGCAGAATGCAACAGCATTGACAATGATGCCGAAGGAATTGCGCTACGCAAAATCCATCCAACCGACTAGAGGATATGAGTCACATGAAACCGTCACTTGAGCGTCGACATCCTCTGCGGATCTGGCGAAAATGGACTGCCCGTCTGGTTATATATGCTCCAAATCGGGTCAACAGTTGCTTCTCAATTCTAGTAGAAGTCGAGTCCGCGCGGCTCAATACGCCAATTGAACTTCTGATCTCCACCTCCTATTCTGAGATGCAAGGAGGGATTTGGCCCCAAAATGGGGGTTTCGCTAGACTGAGGAGGATCCTTTCCGACTTCAAAGGTGCAGACCCTGCGACTTTCGCCTCAGTTTCACTTGACGGCACACGGCACGGCATTGAATAGCATCAGGCGCTTTCGTGTTGAGACTCGGGTCACATGAAGGCTGAATGCGGCCGTGGTTGCGGGCACGGCAACATTTGTCCACGGGCTGAAGGGAGGCAAGTACCCAAGGCAAACTCGTAATCGTTCCTTTCCAAATATTCAGCGCATTTGATTTGGCTTCCAGATTGCGACACGAAGAAACTGCGTTTGACCTCTACACAGTACGGGGTATGCAGTGGGCCGAGAGGTCAAGTCTCGCCAATTCGAATCAGCTTGGGCCACCCCCGGGAACTTCCAGCATGAACCACGGGACACATCTTCCTTCAATTTCCACACTTCGTGTTTGAGCAACATGTCCCGCCATCTGTCCACTCTTGATGGATCGTTCTGGCCCGTTTATCGACCTGAGCCGTGTTCAGTCCTTCAGACACGATGGGGTTCGTACAGTCGTTCTGTGTTAGGTAATCCGAATTCAGCCTGCTGAAACCTCGTGCAGCCCAGCCTCTAAAAGTCAAAGACCCTTTTTCCAGCCCTGTGCGATCCTCCTAAGCCCCATCCGAGTCTACCAAACCTTCATCAGCCAATTATGTTTACTGAAGATGATGGCCTTGCAAAGCATCAGGGGGCAGGATCGCTGACAACCATGCAGTATTCATCCGGGTTGTCACTGGGGCGAAACCATAGCTTTCAGCTGAAGCCCAAGCGTCTTTCGCGAAGGACAACGCTAGGACGCCCAAAACCTGACACGACTGAAGAGCCTTTTGTAGGTCGAAATTGACCTTTCAGCTTGTGATATATCCAACTCCCCTCCGCCTACTCCCAAGTGACCATTCTTCTCCGCCTCGCTCAGTTTCGATTGTTGTCGCCGGTGTTCCTTTCGACCCCGTTTGACCTTTTGATTCTCGCACTCTCTCAAGAACTCCTTGAATCAATCCACAATGGCACAGCCTAACGGAATGGAAAAGCCTGCGAATGGTGCAGCTGGAGCTTACCCTGGTGGTGCTGGAGCAAAATGGTCTTTCGGCCTCTTTGACTGTTTCTCACCATTCAGCACCTGTAAGTCGTCAGCCGCCGGAACTCGTAAAAAGAACCATGACTTGCTGACTCGATCTCGCGGAAAAGGTTGTCTAGGATGTTGGTGTCCGTGTATCCTCTACGGCAAGACACAAGATCGCTACAAGGGCGACCATGAATCCAGCGGTTGCAACGGATCGGTAGGTGACTGTTCTACATCTGTCTCTTTACTGTGGCAACCGGCCCAACCAGGACGTGGAAATTTTGTCACTGCATGATGCCACTCCTGCAGCGGTAAAGAAGCGCCTGTCGTCGTCCGCCACCCCAGTGAAGAACTGGACTTGTCCAAGGCGAGACATGCACAGGCTTAGAATCAATGCTATGCGGACTAAAAGCCGCTTTTCCTTCGTGCTACCTACCGATGCTCCACTCGGGTCATACTGACATTGTATCCCATAGTGCTGCGCCTTCTACGCTCTAATGTGTGTCGGGGTGCCCTGCATTCTACAGTGCATCAACAGAGGCTCGACTCGAGAAAGGTACGGCATTGAGGGCAGCAGTTTCGGCGATTTCTGCTCGAGTTGTTGGTGCGGATGCTGTACCCTGATCCAGGAGGAGAAGGAAGCAATTGTGAGGACTACTGGAATGGACCCAAAGACAAAGCAGCCGTACAATAGCCCGGGGCAGATGACTTATCCATGAGTTTGAGGTCGAACTTGCAAAAATTACGACACGGGGATGAGGTTTTCGAGCCATGCTTGGTATTGATTGGTATACCGCTTGGCATTTCACTTGTGTCCTTGGTGTTCAATGTAACTGAAGGGATGGCAGAATTGTTCCCGTTCTTCACTCGGTACCTCAGTCGGCTGTCTGCTTGCGATCAATTTTTCTTCCCTTTCAGTTGCCCCAGATCCCAAAGATCTCGTCCGTCGACCCGGCAGCCGTGTGCTCGGAATCTGGCATTTCTGTCCCTGTCCCATTCGCGCCGCAATTTTCTCGCTGGCTTCACCGTTCTCCAACCCTGTCTGAGGAAGGTTGCTTCCTCCCCGTCCCTTCTGCCTACGAGCCTCTCGAAACCCTCCGCCACGCATTTTGGCAATCCGGATTGTTCCAATTCCTGTGAAGTTGAGGAATGAATCCCGGAGCCATAAACGAGCTTCCCCCCCCGGACGGACATCCATTCGCTCCTTGGAGTGCTCAGAACCTCGATTTTAACCACGCGACTCCTCCACCAGTCGCAGTCATTACCCCTCCGCATATTTGAGCAGCCCCGTTAACAACCGCTAGTCCTGCACCTCCAGCACCCGCGCTTTGAGCAATGGCGAACGGGGTACCGGCCACGACATTCCCAATGCCGCCGTGGACAGTAGCCGCCAGGGTCCCTATGTTGTTGGACTGACTGAGCAAATTTTTGGGAAATCTCTTTGGTGAGGAGTGCATGGTGCAAGATCTGCTTGGGAAAACAGAGCGAGGCCACTTACCCGCTTTGACGCCACCAGCCCCGAAACCCAGAGCAGAGAGTATTGGCACAGAACCGAGAGCGGGTGCAGCCATGAGGGCAACACCGGCAACACCGACAACAGCGCAGGCGGCAGTGCCAGGATTTCCGACCGTCCAGGCGGCAGCCTGTTCATTTAGCAGTACTTGTCAGAGAATCGTGAAAAGTTGTGACTTGGATGGACAGCGAAACTAACCGACGCTGCAGCCTTAGGGCCGTGGTCCAGGATCGCTTTCTGCGCAGCCGCAACACCTAAGGATGCATATTTCAAGGCGTGATGACTTCCTTCGACAAACTGGGAGGCAATATGAGACTCAGCACCCATGGCGGATGCTTTCCCTAAAGACATGATGCCGGGTCGTAGTGCTGCTGTATAGAGGGGTAGAAGTGCAGGTGGGCTGAGTGATTGATCGTGGCTGAGACTGAGAGGCATGCCGAGTCAAAGCCTTAGAGTCGGGAAGGTCGCCGAGAGGAGCTCAGCCCGAGCTCGAGCGGTGGAAGGTGACAAGCTGTTTCACCAATGGATCGCATTGTCAGTTACAATTGCTGGGAAGGCTGTGGTGTTAGTGACCGGGTTCTGGAAGACGACAGCTGAAGTTCTCTGTGGAGACAACGAGATGTGGAATCCCAATAGTGGCTAGGATTAGTCCAGTGGGGCACGATACTGGCGACAGTCGCCCGCAGGTCTCTCCTACATAAGTGTTGATATCCTGGAGGATCGAAGACGGAACTTAGGAACGGGCCTTGTGTCTACCCTAAGGGTGGCTCGGGTGGAAAGGAACCAAGGTAGCTGACCACAGACACTCATGTCTTCAAATGACGGATTGACTCCTGACACCTTTCGCTTAGGATATCTTCATCATCTCCGATTTGTGGACGCATTTGCAATTGCCCTGTGCAGTTGTTCTGCATCCGCTAGATATTCACAAGTCGACTGCACGCCCAGGTGTTGGAGCGTTTGGTCTGCTCCTGCGGGCCAAAGCATGTCTCCTCCTCGATGATGCTGAGTCATTGCAGGGGCAACTCCACCAGTTATCGCCTGACCTTCTGCCTACCGAGACTCAAGCCGCCATTATCTCTAGAGCCAAAGTCCAAATACCTTTACCTTTCAGCCGCACAAGGCGTCGTCATCCATATCTTTGCGAGCTTATGGAACTTCTCCACGGCTGTGCGGTCGGTCGCTTTTCGACACATTAAACATGGTTGGTCGGCGCATCCCATGGTCACTGCCATGGACTCTTAGGCAACGGGGTCCTCGCGTTTGGGGACAGCGCAGAGGCTTAGGTCCAGAGAAGCCCGAGTAACAGCCGTATCCGATTCAACCGGTTTTCATCATGTATCAACCAAGTCGAGCGGAGAAGTCGTGAACCTCCTTCCAGAAGACATCCATACAACCAATTTGCACGGGAATCGACTTGAAGCCGAAGAAGTTCGGATGTTGTATCTCCTAATCGTCCGTCCCAGTAAGATCCCAGCGCGAAGCTAAGTGGCTTCAATAGGTCGCAATAGCAAAGGAATCCCAGGGCGCGACGAGAATTTGAAGAGATAATCTCGGAGCGTTCTTTGTACGTGCATAGCGGATTCTATTCTCGATCGATCCTGATCGCAATGTTCGCATCTTGCAATCTCTGGTGGAAACGTCTGGCATGCCGTTATGTCACGCGTACTCTCTGGGGGTTCCAAGCGATGCAGAAGATCGCTCTGTTCGGTATTTTCCCAGTTGTCATTTCGAGACTTCGGTTCGATCCCGGTAGGATATGAGACCTCCCAGAATGTCTCGTCATTGCCCAATTTCGGCCACAGTCGAAGTTTGAGTACTTGGCGGTAATGGTACGAAAACTCGACTTGTTTGTCCGCGTAGATGTAGACCGATTGTCCATGCCTTCTTAGTGTGTCTCTGTATGCGGCAAGGACGTGTTCGCGAGCACTCATGAACCTGTCGTGAAAACTTTTCTTGATAAGATCAAAAAGATCATCGTCCAAGCTGCCCCAAGCGCCGCCAATCCAATCGGGATTACTAAAGAGGCCGTGCATGCGCCGACCCATCTGAAATTCATACTCTGAACACCAGTACTTGAACCGGTCACGCCGTAGTTGCGCTGCGGATGGCCCGCGCATGTCGTCGAGAAGATAGTCGAGCCATACGTATAGAGCATCCTCCCATGCCTGGATATCTTCATCGTTCCATTCTATTTCCTTGGCCATCTCCAGACCGAACAATTTCTTTCGAGTTCCGAAGCTGACGAGACGATTTCTGAAGTCGTCAAAGCCGCTCTCCACGGGTGCATTGGACGGCAGATCGAGAGCAATAGCGTCAGCATTTCTAAGGCGTGCCAAGGGTGTCAGTATAATTTCCAAGTCAGATAAGGCTCTTTTGTGTTCTGGTGCCGTTCTCAGAACAGGGTCCCAGGCGCTATAGCTGGAGAGACTTTTGTTCCAGGACCCTTCAGTATGCCATTTTTCCGCCTTGCTGTCTCGAACCTGAATGGTGATTAGTGGCAGTCGAGTCGTCAATCGTGTATCTGGGACGAAGATGTCTTCCTCGGTCCTAGGGACTGTCTCTGCGTCCGCCCATCGAGGGAGCAAAGCCGTAACTAGTGCGTTGGCTTGTAGCCAGCCTCGAACAATTTGCCCTGGGTCGTCCATGCTTGGCGGATCGATTAGAATGCGAATTCTCTTGAATCGGTCTATAGGCATCGAATCAAGAATACTGTAGTCAGGGTGCGGTGATGCGGCGTCGAGAACATAGCGGCCTCCCCAAGCGGAGTTGTCAGGACTGATGATATTGACCTTTGTAGACGAGGAAGGATTGATATGAAAGCCAAGGACAAAGTCCTCTTTAAGAAGAGAACTGAATTCATTGCGGCACTGTTTGTTGACATATAGCAGTCCGTATGCGCGGATGTTCACGCATTGAGCATATATCATGCGTCGAATCTCGGTTGGAAGGGAGTCCATGCTAGTTTCGTGAAGTGAAGAAGTTGATGAGCTGAGCTCTCAGCGTCTGCTAATCGCCAACATTTATACCTTTCTTGAGGTCCTCAGTGACGGTTTTAGAGTTTGTGCAACCAAGGGCAAAGCCTGGTGTCTTTCTGTGGCCACCAATTGCACAAGGGTCGTTCTGCACAGTCGTTTGAATACTCGACAATAGTCCTCCGTACTCTGTAGAATGACGCAATGTTTTGATGCTGTCTAAATCGGGATTAGGCCCGGTGTCCGTCAGCTCCAAATGTTTTGTATCTCTCGCACTGGTTGCACTGGGAACTCTCCATGCATACAAGACACACATATACCAGGTACGATCCCCAATTTCAATGGATCGAGCTGAATCTTCCAGGAACAGGCGCTCTTCGCTGCCCTACATGCCTGACCATCCATCGAGCTTCCAGACGCCGCCAAATGCCGACATTCGAGATCAAGTCGAAAGACTTCAAGCGCAACTGGCCTCGGTGACGCAGGAACTCAATGAGATGAAGGCAAAAGCACGCCTTGGCGACTACGCGGGATCATTATTCAACTTCCTCAAACAGAATTCACCGGATGACGCCCACCTGAAAGGCCATGCCAACACTGTTGCCGACAAGCTGCAAGCCGCCGAGGCTTCTGGCGATCCCTCCGGAGACCCTTAGTATAAGGCCTTTGAGAGGACTGTTGCCGCCGCCAATAAGATCGATTCCCGCATCGATCTCCCAACAGCAAAGCTGGCTATTCAGGAGTACGCTGCTCGCAACAATATGTTTCATTCCAAGAGTATGGCGCACAAATTCGCACAAGACTGGACTGGGCTGGTACACCAGGCTCGTGACGATATTGAGGCCCTACCGACAATCCTCCCTGATGGATCAGCTGGAGCTGTGGAAATGTGGACCAAGATCATCGAATTCTACCAGAGCCAGCATGTTGTTTATGACGATCGCGCCGGCCAATGGACAGCTAAACCTGCGGCCAATCCAGGACCGACGGAAGCTGAACCACAAATTGGCACGACAAGAGACATACGCCACTTGCCCCCGGAGATACAGGAGCACTCATTCGTGGCAGGCGACTTCCGGAGTGAGAGAAAACCCATTGTTCAAGGCCTTGCCAGTTCGCGGCGAAAAGGAGTTCGGTCCGATTCGCCCAATTCTGGACCGCTGAAACGGAAGCGCGAGCTTCTCGATCAAGAACCAGAGACAATGCGCAAACGACAAGAGTTGGTCGACTCTAGCCTGGACGCCGCCGCCGCCCACGGGAAACCGGACAATGTTGCAATCCATGCAGCATTGAAGGATTTCGCCAAACTGTCTTCGGTCAATCCTGAGAAAGGTAAGAAGGTGCTTACTAAATTTGCGCAGGATGTAGACAACGGCCTGAAGGCACACACTTCAGCGCTGACAAAGGCGGCAAACCGCCAGAGACGGAAGGAGAGGGTGTCTGGGAATCAAGCACAAGGTAAGTGAGTCGCTCGCTCTTCCCCCTACCCTCCCCCAACGCTCGTTCCTGGAAGCCCCCCATCCTATTCATTCCCGACCTCCCCTACCATCCTTGCCCCCGCTTTGCGCCATGTTCCCACCTTCACGCGGTGCAGAGTGTTAGTACTCTCCGTCCGATGATTCGTCTCAGCCATAGACTGGCGGTCACGATAGGATGTAGAGGAAGCCAAGAGGAACATAAAGGTAGAATTAACTGTACACACATGTGGTGCAATTCCAGCCATCGTGCTGCACATGTCTTATCTCCAACTCCTGTATCTGCACGCCGGTCCCATCCCGTGCCTCGAGAAGGAGGCGCGAGACGCGGAGTGGCTCAGTTATCCTGTGTAATCCGCCTTTCAGATTGATGGACTACGCCGATTGAGTCCTGCCGGCAAGATCACTGTGAAGACTCATTGTAGGTTCTGGAGCATAAGGTATGGAGAACAGATGCTTTTAGCTACCGCTTGGTTGGAACACTCGAGTCATAATGCTCGGTGAACTCAGGAAGACTATAATATCAACTCGTGGTTATACAACGCCGTCGCTATGCCGGCAACAGCTTGTCCGGTGTATTTGGCACTCTGGGTCTAGGTAGCATCTCCGTGTTGTGTGCTGAAAGGATGACCCGTTCAGCCGTACGCATTGCCTGTCACCATTCACCCTGCATTGCCCGTAGCACTATTGTCGCACTCATTCCACGCTCTCGATCCTTTGCACAATCATGGCTGTGGCAGCGCCGCCGCCATTGCAGATCGCCGCGCAGCCATACTCGCCTGGCTTCAGTTGGTGGAGAAGCGTGGTGAGGATGCGGGAGCCGGAGCTGCCCAGGGCGTGGCCGAGAGAGATGGCCCCGCCGAGAAGATTCACGTTGGCGTTTTCGAGGCCGAGGATCTGGTGGAACACACACGTCAGGACCAGAGACTCTCGGCATAACAGAGTTGGAGAAAGGGCGCGCACTTACCTGCTCATTCGCCTTGATGACGGCGGCGAAAGCCTCGTTGAATTCCCAGATCGCAATGTCCTCCTTCTTCAATCCCGCCCTTTCCAGTGCAATGGGCACGGCCTTGGAGGGCGCGATGGTGAAATCAATAGGGTCGGTTGCCGCATCTGCGGAACTCACAATCCGGGCGAGCACGCGACTTCCCTGGCCGTACTCTTGCGCGATGGCCTTGGATCCAAGCACCAATGCGCTCGCGCCGTCGTTGAACGTGGATGAATTCGCGGCCGTGACGCTGCCATCTGGGCCCTTCACGAACGCAGGTTTTAACGACGCCACTTTGTCTTTCTTGAGGTTGTTATACCCTTCGTCCTCGGAGATGATCGTGTCGCCTTTCTTGCCCTTGACAGTGACGGGCACCACCTCGTCCTTGAATTTGCCCTCGGCCCAGGCTTTCTGAGCGCGCTCGAAGCTGCGGATCGCGTATTCGTCCTGGGCTTCTCGGGTGATTTTAAAGTTCTTGGCCGTGTTTTCGGCGCAGTTGCCCATGTGGAATTGGTTGTATACATCCCAGAGTCCGTCTTCGATCAGGCCGTCCTTGAATTGCACGTGGCCGAATGCCGGATTCTGCGCCGCTCGGGGCAGATAGTAAGGGACGCGCGACATGCTTTCCATGCCGCCTGCGACCTGCGCCTCTGCGAGTCCCAGTTGGATATTTTGGGCCGCGATGGCCACCGCCTTCAAGCCGGACGCGCAGACTTTATTGATCGTCACGGCTTCCACGCTCGGTGGTAGGCCGGCGAATATACTGGCTTGCCGGGCCGGCGCTTGGCCCACCCCTGCTGCGAGGACATTACCCATGTATACGTCGGTGATCTTTGCAATGGGCACCTTGGATTTCTCGATTGCGGACTTAATGGCGACGGCACCAAGCTGAGGCGCGGAGAGGCTCATGAAGCTGCCGTTGAACTTGGCGGTGGGTGTTCGCGCAGCCGAGATGATGTATGCTTCGCCGACCTCTCGATTTCGGGCCATGGGAGAAGTGGCGTTGGTGCTGAGGTGGGACCGCATCTGGGACAGGCGCGCTGCAGAGGAAGAGGCTCGCATGGCCGTCCGGGCGGCGGAGGTGGTCAGGGAGGGCATCTCTACGGTGGTGCGGGATTGAGAATCCAGGGTGGAGGCTGAGCGAGAGCAGAAGTATGTCGACAGATATATGTATTGGGTCAACCGCACATGTCAAGACTCGGCTTGGAGCGGGGAAAGAGGAGCAGCAACAGTGAGTGGCTGGCGATGGTCGAGTGGTATTAAGTATGAGATTTTTGAAAGAATCAGTTTGCCTCAGGTAGAGATGCCCTACTAATCAGTCAAGATCAACGGGGAGGCGCCCGTCCACAAGATATAGCAAGCGGCGAAGCTCTCCTTCTCCGGTTTCAAACTCTGTGAAGCGCGGAATCCCGACCTTGGGGCAGCGGAAAGACACGGTACGAAGCTGCCTCGGCAAGTTTGGGGGACAAATTTCGGATCAAACTGGGGGTGGCTCGAGGGGATTTCCACGGTCACGTGCCGTGTTTGTGAGGCTAACGATGTTGGGCAGTGATCGCCCCTCGTCTTTTCCAGAAACAAGTGACGAATGATAACGCACTGCTTTAGCAACTGCGGGCAAACTGCCATCGCCTTCGCTTCATCTTTCACGTCGCGTGAGGCTGTTCTTGGGTTCATCTTTCTTCAACGCGGCCCTTACCAGGTTCCTCTGCAACTCTGCTTTACTCTCCGTCGTCGGTCCAAATCCGTGCAACGTCAAAAGAATACCTCGACCTCCATGTCCACCTCCGCCAGACGCCGCTTGATGCGGGACTTCAAGGTACGTTCTTCCGCCACATGCTCCTTGCGGCGTATCCTGTCTGATTCATCCATCCCGCGGAATGTACCTTATACTGATCCTATGCCCCTGTAGCGTATGCAAACTGATCCTCCCGCCGGTGTCTCAGCCTCTCCCATCGCAGACAACGTCATGACATGGTACGACTGCCCCTCCCTGTCCCTGCCAGCCTGTGCACAACCCGATTGACCCAGCCTGCAGGAACGCCGTGATTATTGGTCCCGCAGATACACCCTTTGAAGATGGCACCTTTCGCCTCGTTATGCAGTTCGAAGAAGCCTATCCGAACAAGCCACCTGGAGTGAAGTTCGTATCGGAGATGTTCCACCCCAACGTCTATGGTACCGGCGAGCTGTGCTTGGACATCCTGCAGAATCGATGGTCTCCGACGTACGATGTAGCCGCAATCTTGACAAGCATTCAGTCCTTGTTGAACGACCCGAACACGAGCTCACCGGCGAACGTCGAGGCGAGTAATCTGTACAAGGATAATCGGAAGGAGTATACCAAGAGAGTGAGGGAGACGGTGGAAAAGAGCTGGGAGGACTGAGTTCGAGCGATGATGAGAGAGTGAAGTTAGAAGAATGCTATTTGAAGCGGTCTTGTTGAAGTACTGCTCAGGGCTTTTTTAATCGGCTATCGCATCAGCAAGCGGACGAAAACGGTGTTGGCGCATCATGGTGCTTGTCATGGTTTACTCTACAGTTTCGGGCTTCGAAGTCAAATGGTAGTCAAGGGGGAGCTAGAGTCGATTTCTCGCCTAGCAGCGGTGTGAGGTTGCTACGTCAAGGAGTTTCGATGGCGTCGTCATACGAGCCAGGAGTTGAGACCTGTCTCGCTCTTGCTACCATCTCAGCTCCTGGAAGGACCAAGCTGTGACGATCTCAGCATGTTTTGGGTCGCGAAAACCAGGCTCTACGAAATCCTGACGTGAATGTGTGTCTATTCTGATCGCCTCTCTTCCCATTGTCTGTGCACACTCAGCATACGAGCAACTCGCCTTGCTAGCAGTTGGTAGTTGCCAGATGTGGACTAGGGCTGCTGGATCGAGGACCTTGTGATCTTATCGCGTTATCGGGGCTGCCTGCATCGAGTCTCCGACCCCCTCTGTACGAGTCTCTCTTGCCTTACTCGCCTTCATCTCACCTCACCAACCTCACTTGATAGTTATTGCAAGCCGGCTATCATTCTTCGGATCAATTTCGTCTTTTCGTGATTTCTGGAAACATGGGCAACTCACAAAGCTCGTCCAAGCTCAACGAGCCCGCAGTGGAGAAGCTCTTGGTCCAACAACTTCAAGCCCTCCGCACTCGGGATGTCCTCCACCAGCGCGAAGTCGAACATGAGTACATCCAAGTCGAAAGCGAGAAGGGCATCCCTCGGTCTTTCTCCACCGACCCTAGCCTCGACATCAAAACCGCCTCAGAATGGGAGAAGGAACTCCTCGCCGACCCCAAGAATCGGCTCGCATTGAACGCTCTCCTCTCCAATAACATCCGCGATATAGTCTCGAACAAAGTCTCGACCCTTTCCGATACTCAAACCTTCAATGTTAAGATCCCATTCGAAGGCTCCCCGGTGACAAACCAGCGCAGCTCAGGCAGATGCTGGCTCTTCGCGACGACAAATGTCCTGCGCGTGCCAATCATGAAGAAGTACAACCTCAAGGAATTCGAGCTGTCCCAATCATATTTGTTCTTCTGGGACAAGATGGAGAAGGCAAACTGGTTCCTCGAGCAAATGATCGACACTGTGGGTAAAGACTTAGATGAGCGCGTTATGCAGGAGTTGTTGGGGTCGCCTGTAGGCGATGGGGGTCAGTGGGATATGGCGAGTAATTTGGTGGAGAAATATGGGCTGGTAAGGATAACCCTCCAAGTTCTGGGTTATGCAGCTCTGTCACTAACGGCGATGTGATGCCTGAAGGTCCCTCAAAAGCTCTACCCTGACAGTTACAATGCCATGAACTCCTCCGCCATGGGGAGTATCATCACCACCAAACTCCGCGAAGACGGTCTCGCCCTCCGTGCCCTCGTTAACAATAGCGGTCCGGCCTCCATGAAGAAGTCTTCCTCCATAGTGTTGACAAAAGCGAAGATGATGCGCGAAATCCACTGCATCCTAACGCTCATGCTCGGCCCACCGCCCAAACCAGATGAGAAATTCACCTGGGAATTCTACGACAGCAGCGACAAGTACCATAAACTAAATCTCACACCTCTGGAATTCGCCAAGTCTATGTCCTCTCCATCTGTTGTCCGAAGCCTTGGAGGTGCAGATGTGTCTCAGATGTTCTCGCTGGTGAATGATCCGCGGAACAAGTACATGTCTCTCCTGACCGTTTCCCGACTGGGCAATGTCGTGGGTGGACGGCCCATCACATACGTGAATGTGGATATGTCGACCATGAAAAAGGCAGCAATCGCCATGCTCAAGGCCGGCGTTCCCGTCTTCTTCGGCAGCGACGTCGGGAAATTCTCAAACTCACAGTCTGGAATCATGGATCCCGATCTGTACGATTACGGCCTTGCATTCAACATCTCTCTCAATTTGTCGAAATCCCAGCGTCTCAGGGTCCGAGAAAGTGCGATGACACATGCGATGGTTTTGACAGCGGTCCAAGTTGAGAAGGATGACAAAACGGGTGACGAGAAGAGTGTAAGATGGCGGGTCATGAATTCTTGGGGTGAGAATGCTGGCGACAAGGGCTATTTCGTCATGACGGATAGGTGGATGGATGAGTTCGTCTACCAGGTCGTTGTGGAACCAGGTTTTGTGGGCAAGGAGATCAAGGAGATCTTGAAGACTGAGCCTACAGTGCTACCTCTGTGGGACCCAATGGGGGCACTGGCTTGAACCTGGAAGAGGCAGCCAACAAGAAACGGGGTGATATACCGGCAGGAGGAGGATAGACTGGAAGAACCTTGTGGGAAGGAAGTACCAAGGACTGATGTTTGATTGACATGACACTCTAGTGAATATGAGATAGATCAAGCGAAGTGTGTTTGTCGTGCTATCCATATGTGCCAATGCTAGTACTTTGCAAGGCTGATCCTGCGGAGCGTAGCGTGGCAGTTATATTCCAGGAATAGACTTGGGCCTCGAGCGTGTGGTTTATACCGATGGACGCGAAGGCGGACTACCAGATTCACGTCAAAGTACATTCAATCATATCCTCTCTGAATCAAATGGAACTGAAACTCGCATCTCGTCAAGATGTCATTGGGACGTTGAACCCCTCGAATGACTGACTGTTTCCGGCGCCGAAGCTCCCGCCTCGTGATTGGCGGAACGACCCATTCTCGGAAAGTTTTGAGATCCCCGGGGTTCCACGGAATCGATTCGATTGTTCCGATGTTTCCAATGGTCCAGTACCACAGTACCACAGTACGTATGTATATTCCAGTCTTCCCCTTTCAGCTTGGGCATGCAATACTCCTACGTGGCCTACCAGTCCTTTTGTGAAGGATGGCCTCCCGAGGCATTTATCAGAAGAGGGAAAGGCATCTCGAGTCATCTACAGCACGCCGTGCGAGTATATGCTTAAGTAGGCGATAGTGGTACGAGTATCATGCATAAGTAGGCGATAGTGGTACGAGTATCATGCACAAGTAGGCGATAGTGACGGAGGATGCGTAGGTGATCCCCTGTTCTCGCTCGGACTTGGTCAAGGAGTGGGCGGTGCCTCGTTCTGCTCCCTGCTATGTGGATTATTCTGAGTATGAAAGCCGGGATGAGACATGGGAGGCAATTGTGGTCGATGTTCGGCGATTACTCGTGGTACGACTAGCCGGAAGGGAAGCAATCAGACGACGTGGCGTCAAAACAGGCGTGGTCGTGTTCAAGAATGCTCTGAGGAGCGAGGTTTTTAGATAGGGCAAGTGGGTGGTGAGGTGGTGTTCTCTCTCAAGAGCTGGTTGGGCGGAGAGCGATACTTGAGGCTGTCCGTACTGGCTTTCGTCGGATTTCGCTGCATCCGCTTTCATCCCAGTCAGGCCGCGGGAATAGGAGGGCCTTTCAAGTTTCTGGCAGTCTATCTCCGAGGTCTTGCATTGATAGAGCTACTGTATGAATCCGACCTGCAGAGTGCAGGATCCCGTCTAGGCCCATTCTCGGGTGGTTTGAATTGATTTCTCCCATTTGTACGGGGTTGGTCCAGTCTTGTATATCAACGTGGAAAATACAAAAGAAGCCCGCAGCAGGGCGGCAGACGTTTTCGTCATAAGTCAGTGGTTGGTCCTCCACCTAGAATATAATATGGTAATTGGAACAGTGTGTCTCAGACCACAGATTCCTGCCCCGTCATCTGAGACCAAAATGTCCAAATGTTCAACGAGTCGGGTATCGGAGAGAATGAAATGGTCAAGCCGTCATCTCAGCCGTGAGAGGCGTCCCCTGATGCCAGCTTGGCCCAGCCCTGACTAAGATGTGGATGTTCGTGAAAGAGATCGTCGCCGCTAAAAAGAGAAAAGAGAAGGAAAAATTCACAGACAAATTACCGCCCAAAATCAACTTCTTCATTGGACCTTTGCTAAGCAGCCAGTGAACTGGCGACCTGCATCCGCCTCAACGATTTCTTCCTCAAGACTTTGGTATTGTTCTTTCCCGGCACGGTCATAATGCCGATCCTGTTCTGTTGCACCTCTCCTCTCTCTTCGTCACGTGAAGGCCGTGATAACCGGCGCTGGTCCGTACTTGGATTCCGGTAATGGCCCGAGCGCCGCGTACTACTGCTGCTATCCCTTTGTGCGGAGGGGGGAACGCCATGCGACTCTACCGGCGGGGTCCAGTAATCGGCTACATTGTAGGTACGCGGAACCTGCGACTCGTAGAAGATGCCACTAGGGCCAATGCTGGAGGTTGATTTTCTCGAGGAGTGCGTCGTGGAGGCTGAAGGAGAAGGCAAGTTGCCGGCCGTGGGGGACTGAGATAGGTCCAGGCGTGATGAGTTTGGCTGACGGTAGAAGGAATTGGAGATTGGAGAGCTGAAATCGGGAAGAGTGAGCCGTGAGGTCGTCGGGGATATGGAAAGAGCAACCGGTTTCGGGAGAGAGAGGGTGGGCGCCTCATTCGTCTGGATGTCATCTCGTCTGGGCTGCCTGATCGACGTTGACATTGAATGGGACGGTGGATGATCGCGGGCCGAACTGGGCCACTGAGTTGTAGGACGACTTATTGGCGAGGGTACAGCCAGGGTCATGGACTTTCGTGGAGTAGTCGGACTGGGTTGAGGCATTTGTCCTGGCAGAGGTGTATTGTCCAGAGGATTGATGGCTGAGTGGTATGATGACCGGTTCTGAGATGAGATTGTTGGTCCATTCACAGCGCTGATCATCGAGTGATGTGGTGACCGCTCTGATATCCTCGAAAGAGTAGCTTGGGACCTTTGAGTAAGTGGCGATGATGGGCCACGGTTGCTGAAAGAGCGGGAAAAATTAGTCGTTTTGTTCGGGCCAAGTGGGGACGGCGATGGCGACGGCGAAGGTATAGTCAACTCCCACGTCCTCGTCACGGGGTCTTTGTTCTTCTCGGGCGTTTGGGCGGGTGTGGCATGGAGAAGTTCCTTGCGGCCGGAGATGGTGGTGGCTCTGGATGCTGGCCGGGTCATAATCGAGCCAGTCTCCATCTGTGACATTTGATCTTGTCGGGACTGTGATCGGTCCATGATAGTACTCCACCATTCGAAGGGACTCCTCCTGCCTGTCATCGTCGATTCATTGTCCGCGAGTATCCCGAATTGCCTCATGCCAAACTTGGAACCGGTAAGGGACAGATGTTGAGAGCTGGGGACTACCCGACCTCTCCTCAATGTCACCCGCCGCATGGGACCTCCTGTGAGACCATCGAACTCGTGGCGCCGCCTCGCCTTGCGACGTAAAACCAAACATCTCAAGCCAACCGCGACTATTACCAATAATAGTATTGAACCGACCGCAATGATGACAATGTAAACCCAGAGCGGTAAACCAGTGTGGTCGAAGAGAGTCATGAAGAACTATGCGCTGTTCGAACCTTTGAGAGCGGCATCGAGTCAGACTGTCGAGGTCGAGGATCTTGGGTGAAATATAAGACGATAAGTGATGGGTGAGCCGGACTTATCAGCCAACGACAGCGGTGGTATGAAGTGTAGTGGTTGCGCTGCCCGCAGGTGGCAAGCGACTCTGAACGATTCTGAGTGGACGATGGGAAAGTTGGTTTGACAGGTCGTGACAGCGGTTGATGCAAGTTCATGCACACCTGGAACTTTCAAGCCGGATATGTCACCATCGATGAACAGATCTTAGGTGGATTGAGATTTGCTGTCAATGGGAGGAAGAAGATATCCGCCGGAGGTCGAATGGAACATAAAAGCGGCCAAGGGAATATGATCTCTGAATCTGTCGCCGACAAAATAAATGGTGAGTGAAGGAGAGGTCAGAATCCAAATGCAGGTAAAGGGTAGCTCCAGTCTGAAGTCGAAATGAGACGTTTTGTGAAAGAGAAGGTAAGCACCACGAACAGAATTGCGAACCAGCAAGATGTGGTGCTGGTCAAGAGAAAGAGCAAGGCACCAGGCCACGGTCACCAACGTACGCGGTGACGGGTTTTGCAAGCCGTCAAGAGGAGCAAAAGCAGTTGGACAAGGATTCCGAAAGATTCAAGGTTTACTTTTGGCCCTAAGAACACTTCCCTGTCATCCCACCATGTCAGCTGCACTTGGCAGCTTTTCGACTCTGGACGGGATTGTGGAAATGGGTGGGTGGTCGGGAAATGCGCGCTGGGAGTAGGGTCTAACGGCTGGATGCATTCAGTAATTACGGGGGTATGGCTTGAATTGCCAGCCTGAATGGGGCCGAGTCTTCATGCAAATGAAAGGAACATAGCGTCATTGTCGATGGCGGAATTGCCAATTTGTGGAAGACTGAGCCACATGATGCAAGCACATGAAGCGAGACGCGGGACGAATCTCGATTATCGCGGCGGCGCGGGACATCGAAGACACTCCGTGTTGCAAGAACGGAATCATGACGGTGCAGATAGCCGGAGCAAACTATTATTCATCGCAGATAATAGAGCAAACACAGCAATCCGGCCGAGGTGTGGATGTGAACAGTGGAAAAGGTGCAGCGAACTGAGCACTTTGAAACACGAAGAAAAGAAGGAGTCGTTTTCATGCAAGGGAGGGAGCCACTAGAGAACGGCTGGCGCAAGAAGGAACAAGGCAGAGAGCAGAGCTCTGCAAGGGGCACGAGGAAGGTACGCCATCGGATTGGATGAAGCGACGAACACCTGGCCACGCCACAACCTGATCGTCAGGAACGAGGCCGCACTAAAGATGGACCGCTGCGGAGATCGAGTGGATCGCGACCAGGGGCACAACAGCCTTCGAAACGACAACGCAGAGGGACTAACAGCACCAAAGGTCCAGCAGAGCTGCCGGTATCAGGGCTGGTCAAACGCTGGACGCGGGGAAGACACCAAGAGATGGCCATGTCCTCCGTCAGGACGCCTGCAAGGGATCGAAGGCGTTCGTGTTTGACCACCGAATTTTGACGTGAGAGTGCATTAACTCTTTGGCGAGGGACAGTCAATGGCAACAGGGAAGGGCGAAACTCCAAGATGATTGGCGCGCCCGTTGACCGATGCAGCTCGCCTGACTGCTCTCTGCTCAAATGCGCTTGCGGCGTTAGCCATCAGCAAGGGCTCGGCAGATCCCTCTTCGCTAAAAATTGCCGGGTGCTTTGGAGGGCCTTGCCATTCAACTTGCTTCAATGCTGGCCACAGATCGATCCCCACCGACATGAAACAGTAAAGAGCACATGGACGGGTTGGCCTGTGGCCAGACCTCACTAGCCACATTTGACGACCCAGACTTCATGGTGGCTCCCCTCACCGGCTTTTCACTTTTGTAGCAGCCGCTTTTCGGGCAGCTGCTCTTCGTGGACTTGACATATCTTCACTTCCTTTCGCTCTCAGGCCGTCCATATATCTCATAATACGGCGAGTAATACGCTATGTGAGGGACAATAACTATCAAATTCGACCCTTTGCCATGTGACGATGCAAGCGAGATGAGCGGATCTAGTTACAGTCTAACGAAGAATAGTTCAACTTCATGCTCCGTAACGGAATAACTCATCTCGGAGAATTAAAGATGACGGTGCTTGTGTTTTGGGTTCCGTCCTTGCGTCCTTGGAAGTAACTCAGCCGAGTGTCAATTTTGAAACGAGATCCGTCGAAAATCGCAAGTTGGACAATGCGAAAGATGTCGATGCTCAAACGGTAGAGCTTCGCCGACTTGGCCAGGCTATGCCAAGTATCACGATCTGGGGTTAGTTTAACATTGAAGTCTGAGTACTGTATGCGACTGTGGCAGTTTGAGCGGTCCGTGTGGTGTCTGCTCTCCTCGGTGCGCTGCACTTGCCAATTATCTCTCTGGACGTCAAGTGGTATGTGGGAAGATCACAAGCTCAGAGTCACGACTGTCACCATTTTTGAGGAGCGGTGCCAGTGCAGCACGGAAATCATGTCCGGGACAGCAAATGAAAGTCTTCCGCAGCTGAAAGGTCGGTGTGGTCAGTCCAGCCACCCTGACGAGCCTCGGATGAGCCAAAGCAGCAGGCGGACCGACCTTTGGATGGGGAGTCGCTATTTGTGGCGGAACAGCTGCCGCGCCCAAAATCGCACCCTTTGGGCCTTCACCGATCCTTCAATTGCCCTCGATAAAAATGATGATACCAAGTGAACATCATGTCTCAACCGCGAGTCCGACCTGAGTACCTGCCATTTGGTACATCGGACATTTTTAAGATGTTCCGCCGACCGTGATAATATATCTCCGTTTGCGTTTATTTTCTGTTGTTTCGAGGCCCGGGAACCGAGTCTGGTACCCGTCTCCCCGCAATTGCATTGACGTCGGTATCCGAGTATTGGCACGCTTCTGAGAATCGACCAGCGTGTTGTGTCGGCAAGCCTTACGAGATGGGTAGACAACCAGCTGTGATATTCATTGCCCGGTATGCGTATACTTTAGCCTCATTTGCCGTCATTTCTTCGCTAACCCGTCATCCATAGACATGGCGCACGTCTTGATCAGGCGGATAGGAACTGGACCGCGACCGCCGAAGCGCCATATGACCCTCCCTTGTCGTACGGTGGTTGGATACAGTGTCAATCGCTAGGCGTGAGGATCAACAATGAACTGTACAACCTCGACAGGCAGGCGAAGGCTTCGGGTGAGAATAAAGAAGACGCGGGTCAAGAGAGTCCCCGGAAGAAGCGCAAAATTATCATGCACAGCTCTCCGTATCTGCGATGCGTGCAAACCTCAATCGCGATAGCAGCAGGCATACAACACCCTCAGAACCATAATCGGCCACAGCCGCAGCGCCTGCGATCGCGTCAACTCTCCAGCCTCTCCCCGACAGACGAGGCGCCGGAGCATGACTCGGATGCCAGAGATGCCAAAGATGCCGATCGACCCTTTTTGGAGCGCTTCGCAAGCAAAGACAAGGAACACACGAATCGTATCGGATACAACACTTGCATGTTGCGAATTGATGCTTTTCTCGGCGAGTGGCAATCTGCCAACTATTTTAGCGAGGCCTCCTATCCACCACCCTCTGCCATTCTGGTCTCCCAAGCAAAAATGGCCCTCAAGAAACCACAGGAAGAGATCAAAGGCGCCGATATGTCGACGACTTTTAACTTCAACGTGCCAGACATCGAGGCTATGGAGGAAAAAGAAAATGAACCAACATCAGTGCCAGCACATGAAAAGACGGGTTTGAGGGCGATGGCAGCTGCCGGCCACTCTTTCTCCAAGCGATCTAGGAATATCTCATTTGGTACCGAGCTGGCGAACGGTGCGAGGATCTTAAACAAGGCCTTACAGCGACCAATAGGTTACAGTCCGCCAGTGCCAAACTACGCAATCGGATCTTCGGACAACATCCCGCCCGGATTTGCCGCACATGCCCGAGATGCATGCATCGAGTTTGATGTTGACTGGAATAGTCAGGGGGAGCCTCTCGATTGGGGCGATGGTGGTCCGAACGATGAGGAATGGGGCAAAATGCATCGAAGATTCCGCTATGGATTACAGAAACTGATCGCGTATTACGAGAATCAAGCGGATTCAGCGAATGGAGTTGATGAAGACTTGGTTATCATCTTGGTCTCCCACCAAGCTGGTTGCAATGCCCTCATCAGACTCCTGACTGGAGCACCCGCTCTGATCGATGTTGGCTTATCCTCACTGTCCATGGCTGTTAGGAAGGACACTGAACACTCAGCTCCAGAATCATCATCCCCAACCCGCCGAAGAGGTTCCATTGACCTGAGTATTTCCGAATACTATGACATGAGAATCATAGCCTCCACAGAGCATCTCCGTGCCGGATCTAACCCTCTGGGCCTCAACTCGCCTCGACTGGGCAAGTCACCTGCGTTCGCCAGTCGTCGAGCGGTCGGAGCTGACTCGCCAGATGGCTTTAGCTTAGGCGAACCCATGGCGCCTCGTGGCTCGGGGTCGATGATGCCAGCTAGAAGCTCAAGTCAGATGTCCTGCGCCGCAGATGCCACAGGCTCATCCGAACCTCCAACGGGTCTATGGAGGAAGGGCAGTCGATACTCGAGAGACGACACCGCAGACTCGAGTGAGGCCGGTGCAACACCTAGTACGTGGAGTGGGACAAGATCAGACAGTATCCAAGAGGAATTTCCATCGTTGGAGGTGAACGGGCCTCAAGTTGAGCCTGATACTATTCGCAATGACCAGAGATCGGACTCGCACCTGCTGCCCGTTCGTAGTGCGAGTCAAAGAGGTCTCTGGGGCGGCGAGTCTTCGGTCAGGAGGGACAAGAGTCCTGGGAAGCGCCGTTGGACTGCGATGGACAGGTCTCCTTGAGTCGTAATGAGACGCAGCGCATATCGCAGCTCGAAAAGGTGAGGGTCACAACTCGATGATGCTCCTGCCAGGAGAATTGCAGTGCCTTTGCGACAGTTACTCATGACTACCTGCTCACTTCACTCTTATGGTTGCCGCGAGGACCGCCATCGCTTTCACATACTCTCAGTTCTTCTTCATTGCATTGCTCGCCTTCTCTCAAACCCTTCACCTCTTATCTCACTTTTCTATCATTTCATCACACACCAAATTCACTCGTCCTTGATACATTCTAGTCTCTGTCACGACTGACACCAGCCCATTGCTTCACTCCATTTCGACAGAGATGGCAAGCTCGACAGGCATTGCGCCCTGGTCGCCACCAGTTGTCCCACTCGGCACGGAAGTTGTAACAGTAATCCTGGGTCCAGAAAAACAGGAGTTTGGCGTTCACAAAAATCTCATCTGCGCATCATCCAAATTCTTTCACAGCGCCTTCAATGGAGGATACCAGGAGACGACCTCCAAAGAAATCCACCTTCACGGGTTGGATGCGAAGCTCTTTGGCTTTTTCTATCGGTGGTTATACTCACCTGTGAGGAGAGTTGGCGAAGCAATGTATCAGCGAGCACAAGACGCCCTGTACCAACCCGATGAGCTGCTCTTCCACATCTACTGCCTTGCAGACTACCTCCTTGTTCCGGGCCTCCAACTCCTGGCTATCGAGCAACTTAAAGAGACTTTCTCCTCATTCGAACCTACGGTTCCCAGCCGTGAGTTCATCAATCTCGTTTTCGAAGACGATCGACAAAAATTCATGCAATCATACCTGCTCAAGCACGTAGTCTTCTGGATTTCGAAATCTGAAGACAAGGACACTTGGGTCGAGCTATTCGCGGTGCACCAGAAGGTAGCGATGGGAATGGCTGTCGAATTTGCAACGCTGGAGACCACACACATTGATGCCCTCAAGGTCGTCCATCCTTCGAAAATACCTGGTTTCGATTTCGAATTAGGCTTAGGACCCTCGTTGCAAGACGAAGCTCGTGAAAACGATATTGTGCCGGTGGAGTTTCCAAGTGGGAAAGTCTTGGGAAAGTCTCTTCTATATTACTGAAAGGATACGCTCACTAACACTCGATAGCCCAAGCTAAGATCCTCGATCGCTTCAAACACCTGCTGTCTGGATCAGGGTCGCCTGGCAGTAATGATGAGTTGGTGGATGGAGAAATGGCCACGACGCCGACCAAGCGAACTTCACTGCGACTTCGGTTCGATCGCCAACGCAACAGACGTCGTACGTGATCAGCACAAGGAAGTACGCATGCGAGGATGCTGGTACATGAAGACCGAAAGAGTGAGTAGCATCAACCATCGACTACAGTGTGAAAACATGGACGGAGCTTGGATCGAGACAGATTGTCACGGCAATACAACCTTGGCTGAAGCATCCGCTTGGATATGTGGGTAGAGCTATCGGCAAACCCGTATTGGAAAGAGACGATTGTCCGGTCGACGATATTCGACTACAGTACGGATCAAGTTGAAATTGACGTAGAGCATGTTGACAAGGACTGTAAGGAAGAAGTGAGCTGAACATTGAGAGCTGAACACGGAGCCTCGGCTCGCAGCTAGAGGTGCTGGAGAAACAGAACTATGGTTGGAAACGCTGCGCAGCACATGTTGTGACATAACTGTGAGGCGACTGTTGACACAAAAATATAGAGCTGAATACAGTGTTTACCAGGAGACGAAACGTTCATAGGAAAAACTCACTTCTTCAGGGGATCACCATTAAACTTTAGCCTTCGCATTTGACTACTGGAGTAGGTTCAACAGAAGAACCACCAGCCATTGTGAGAGGGTGACCGAGGCTGGTGCCTATGACAGTCTCCATTGATACACTGAGCACCCCCTGGTTCGATCAGAGGCGGCGCTTCTAAGTAAGTTTCTTTATAAACTCCTCAATTTTTGGCACCACAATATCATACGCCTCTTCGGGCAGATAGTGTCCATAGCCCTCTCCCACGCCAAACCCCTCGTACTGAACACCTTCGCCGACCCACGCTTTCCAAATCCCCGCCACGTCAGCTGTCGCGCCGAGCTTGACTTTGCTGAAGAGAACCAACAGCGGCACGCCGACTTTCCGTCCCGCTTTCTGGTCTTCTTCCTGCTCGCTCGCCTCCGGTGCCGCACCGGCGGCGTAGTCGAGCGCCGAGTAATAGAGCGTCTCCTTTTTATCGAACAGCTCGGCATAAATATCCACTGCACCGTCCTTCAAAATTCGTTCCAGAGCCTTCGGGTTCGGGCCTGCAATTCGTGGATGCGCTACCCTCACCCAATTACCACCACCATATGCAGAGATGATATCCGTGGAGAACTGAGCGTTAGCGAGCAACGGCCAATGGAAATATCCCTGTGCGACTGCTGGGTTGGAGAAGGCGGTCCATTGTTCCTTTGTGGGGATTATATCGAGCAGGACCGTGCCAATGACAGTGACGTTTAGGTCGTTGTAAAGGCTTGGGGATTGCTGAGATGGGTGGGAGAAGTCGACAGAGAGACGGTGGGAGATCCTCGCACCGCGGTCGTGGCCTCCTAAGATTACTTTGCGAGGTGCCGAGGACGATTTGGTGTTGAAGACGGAGGCCAGAGATTCGAGCAAGGCAGTTCCTACCGAGCGTTTTGTGTTGACCGTGGCGTCGCCGACAATGGGTGTCGAGATGCCGTATCCCGGAAGTTCGGGGACGAAGAGGGAGATTTTGCCGTGCAAGAGGGGGACGACCTATCAGTGTAAGTCTCATCACCATCCAGCCTGGTGGCATATACGGCTGAAACTCAAACAACGCTCTAAAAACGTAGGAGACTGACATATCGCCATTCAAAGGCAGACTGAGGGTACCCATGGATCAAGGTCAGGATGGGCTTGTCCGGGCCCAGGTCGGATATGTAGCTGTGAACTTCTGAGCCCGACGATGTCTTCGTGACATTGTGCTTGAGGTTTAGCGAAGAGAAGAAAGATTGCGTCTTTGCTGCCGCCATGATTGCCGCCGATGTGGGGTCTGGTTTATGTGTCTTGAGTTGGGTTTGCTATTGTTGAAAACGAGAGCACCAGATCCGATGCGTCTGTACAGATTCCAGATTATCTACACAGATTCTTGCCTTGTCGCTCAGATCAAGAAAGCCCCAAGTACTAGAAGGGTGTGTCACAATTACTAAACTGCATTCAGTCCATACGCTATACACGGCTCGGCCGAACGAAATTAATTAGTCACTCCTCGGTTACAGTGCGGGACAAGTGAAGGTTGTAGATTCGAGAACAGAGACCGCAGCCACGGATTGGCCAGACGTTTACTGGCGGAAGGCACGGAAAGGGCACCATGTTTATGGGTTTTCTGAAGACAGCATTGGGGGCTGAAACTGTGGCAACAGGGGTTGGGGCTAAGGGCGCCAGTTTCAGGGCGCGGGCAAGGCTGTCGCGTCAGAACAGGGACAAGCGAGCGAAACAGTGTCACTGCAGCCACATCATCTGCACCTCACCGCGCGTGCATCAAGTTCACGTCGTGGTGCCAGCAAAAGTACTCGCAACAGTCATCCCGACATCTGCGTGAAAGTGCCGTACGCATTCCTTGTCTTCCACTTCCCATCGTCGCCGTGTCAACGTCAACGCCGCGACCCTGATTCTCCCTTTCGATCACCCGCGCAGTCGGGCTGCTCCCCACGAGACTGATGCTGTCACGTTGGCCCGATTGACAACATCCCGTCTACGTTGAACATGGCGTACGTCTCCCTGCTCCACTTCCCCTAGAAGGCGCTCTGATTTTAGATTCTAGCACGAGTTCGGCGAGAGAGGGAGGGGGCAACAACATCAAAGGTTTGCGATAATCCTCGTTTTGTCGTCTGCCTGTTTGCTGACTATGTCTCCTAGTTGTTGCCCGTTTCCGACCTCAGAACAAAGTCGAGAATGCGAATGGCGGTCAACCCATTGTCCAGTTCTCTGGCGACGACACGGTCCAGCTGCAGTCGTCCGAGACCAATGCGCCCTTTACCTTTGACCGGGTCTTTGACATGTCCTCCCAACAAGCCGATATATTCGACTTCTCTATAAGAAATACTGTCGAGGATGTCATGAACGGCTATAATGGCACCGTGTTCGCCTACGGTCAAACCGGTGCGGGAAAGTCATATACCATGATGGGAGACATGGATGATCCGGACAAGAAAGGCATCATTCCCCGGATAACAGAACAGATCTTCGACGCCATCCTCGTCCATGGCTCCGCTCAGATCGAGTACACGGTCGGAATCTCTTACCTCGAAATCTACATGGAGCGAATACGCGATCTCCTGAACCCCGCCTGTGACAATTTACCTATTAACGAGGGGCCGAAGGGGCCGTATGTGAAAGGATTGCGGGAAATCTATGTCAATACCGTCGAAGAGGTCTACACAGCCATGCACTTGGGCCAGCGGTCAAGAGTTACAGCGTCCACAAACATGAACTTGGAGTCGTCGCGGTCACACTCCATATTCTTGGTCACCATCAACCAAAAAGATGTCAACACTGGCTCGCAGAAGAGCGGTATGCTGTACCTGGTCGACTTGGCAGGCTCGGAAAAGGTCGGCAAGACTGGTGCAAGCGGGCAGACACTGGAAGAAGCAAAGAAGATCAATAAAAGTTTGAGCGCACTCGGAATGGTCATCAATGCTCTCACAGACGGCAAATCGACTCATGTGCCATATCGAGACTCGAAACTGACGAGGATTTTGCAAGAAAGTCTGGGTGGTAACTCGAGGACGACACTCATCATAAACTGTTCGCCCAGCAGCTACAACGATGCGGAAACAGTCAGCACCTTGCGATTTGGTATGCGGGCGAAGACCATCAAGAACAAGGCCAAGATTAATGCCGAATTAAGCCCCGCGGAGCTGAAGCGTCACCTGAAAATTGCTCAGAACCAGGCCATGACCTTTGAGAAGTACATCGCATCACTCGATGCGGAAGTGCAGATGTGGAGAAAGGGCGAGACCGTGCCGAAAGAGAAGTGGGTGCCTCCGTTAGGAGGCGCAGGCCAGAAGTCAGAAGCGAGGGCAAGGCCAGATACGCCTTCAAGAGCACCCTCGGACCTTCTCAGATCAGACACCCCCAGCAGGCCTGACTCTCGGGCGGGTGAGAGGTCGAGTACGCCTAGCATCATACTCGAGAAAGACGAGCGCGAAGAATTTCTGCGGCGAGAAAATGAACTCCAAGACCAGCTTACAGAGAAGGAAACACAGGCAGCCAATGCAGAGCGAAGCCTCCAGGAAGCCAGGGACGAGCTCAAGTCATACAAGGATGGCGCCATGCGGACGGCGAAAGAGAATGAGATCATGGCCGACAAGCTCAACAAGACACAACTCGAATTGCAGAAACTGTCATACCAGGGTAAAGAAGACGCCATCACCATGGAAAGCCTGAAGGATGCAAACTCCGAGCTCGAGACAGAGTTGATCTCTGTCAAGCAACAACTCCTAGAGCTCAAGATGAGTGCCAAGGAAACAACAGCCGTGTTGGACGAGAAGGATCGCAAGAAGAAGGAAAAGATGGCCAAAATGATGGCAGGCTTCGACCTGGGCGACAGTGCCTTCTCTGAGAACGAAAACCGCATGCGTGAGATGCTCGATCAAGTGGATGCGCTCCATGCCGCCAGCCTGAGTGGGGAAAGCGTACCCAGTCATGTCTTGGAAGACTTAAGAGCCAAGTTGATCGAATCGCAGACACTAGTCCGACAGGCTGAGAAGTCATTAACTGAACGTGCGGAAGACGAGCATGAGGACCGAACGGTAGCACTCGAGGAGAAATTGGCAGCCGTGCAACAAGACTATGAAGATCTGCTATCGGGCAAGCTGGGTGCCGATGATTTGGAGAGCGTCAAGGGACGACTGGAGCAGTTGTACTCTGATCGCAGGGACACTCAGAATGAACTCGTCCATGATCTTCGAGATCAACTGACGCACAAGTCGCAAGAGATCGAAAAGCTTCAGAAGGCCATCACAGATCTGCAATCTCGAGGTGGAACTAACAGTGCTGCGGCAAACGGGCTTCCTGGCAAGAGCCTGCAACAACAAATGACCGACTTCGAGTCGATGAAGAAGAATCTCATGCGAGACTTGCAGAACCGATGCGAGCGAGTGGTTGAGCTCGAAATTTCACTGGATGAAACGCGAGAACAGTACAACAATGTCCTCCGATCGAGTAATAACCGACAGCAACAAAAGAAGATGGCGTTCTTAGAACGCAATCTTGAACAGCTCACCGTGGTGCAGAGGCAACTTGTGGATCAAAACACGAGTCTGAAGAAAGAAGTTGCTATTGCGGAGCGAAAATTAATCGCACGAAATGAACGCATCCTGAGTCTAGAGAGTTTGTTGGCTGATAGCCAGGATAAGTTAACAGCAGCAAACCACAGGTATGTCTCAACCATAGCGATCGGGGCAAGTTTCGGAGCTAACTCTGGCTATAGATTCGAGGCACAGCTTGCGGCTGTGAGAGAACGTCTTGAAGCAGCCAAGGTTTCCTCCAGGAACATGGCAACCGGCGGCGCAGGAGCGACAGGCGGATTCAACAGCCTAATGAACGCAGGTGCTCGAATTGCCAAACCTCTGCGTGGCGGCGGTGGTGCACCTCCAAACACTGAAAGCGCCAACGGAGGCCCTGGCCTGCCAATTATCTCGAACCTCAGCGGGTCGGACGGTGGCAACAAAAGGAGCAGCTGGTTCTTCAACAACAGGTGACGCTATGGCATGTCCGAAGAACAACTTCTCCCTCAACTGAACTAGAGACATTGGATTCAGGTTTGCTGGTTAGATCGCGCAGCACAGGACCCCGGTACTAAGACACAGTGCGGACGTTTAATATGCTGGATTGACTGACGTTTATGCATCACGAGCGACGGCGACTTCACTTCGACAGGTGGTTTGGTTGAAATTTGCAATGAGACCCTGAAGACCAGAAAGATTCCCCTTTCTTTCACCAAACCAAGAATGTACATTTATTAAAGAGCTGAGATAGTTTACAGAACCTTGGTGCTCTTAACGGACTGCCCTGTCAATTTCGAAATCTCGACCGGATGAGGACTCTGTTTGCATGCTACCATTGACCGTGGGTGGCATTCTTAGCCGTGGAAATCGTAGTGTTTGAGCTCAGCCGCTGGAATATCCATGAATAGCGGGGCACACTACTCGGTACGCAGGCTGGACGAGAGACCCGGCTAGCACAAGGGTTAGAACCCAACCAGTCAGTCCATGAGGGAGGGCGGATTGAAGCTCAGACTACCTGCAGGGTCATATGCGGCTGTAACTTGACAATACGCCCTGACACCGAGTCCTCTCACACATCTTGGGACGAGCTGCCCGCATGGCATGGACTTCCTTGGATCTCTTGCCTGCTAATTTTCCGAGAGCTTGACGCACTTCCTAGGTCATTGGTGCGTAACGTCATCACGATCCACGAATGAATTGCGCTGCAAAGTCCACGGAGAGTGCGATGGCTCCAGGCAGACATGTTCAACAGCTTTATCTTTGGCCGGCATCGGTCTTGGGCCATGTGCTTAGCAACCAATAGGCATACAAAAGTACTCAACTGTGGATACTCGCTCCCAGTGTGATCTGCTATTCATGAAGTTATAAGAGTCGCGGGGAATCGATCGGGAACCTGGCCCCCTGGACACATCACCGGGGCATATCTCATATGTCAGGCTCATTCAGCGCGACGAGGATGCAGGCCATCGGAGCACAGATTCACGAATTAGCAAGCGAGGCTGATGAGGGAGGTCGATATGAGATCCTCAAGGCGCTCGGGGAGCTCCAGCGCCAGTTGGAGAGTCCGAAAGATACCTTCATGAGATTGTATAACCTGGTATGTGACGCCCTTCTTTGTCTCTGCAGAAAGAGTCGACTTCAGCGTAATAGCTGTCCGAGTGACTTCCCCTCCACACTTCCCGCGACGTTGCTGATGCTTCTTTGGCCTAGCATCTGCAATTAGCTGTCATATACGTCGGGATCGAGACAAATGTCTTGCAGGAGCTCGCAAAGGGCAGCAGTCAGGCCCTCACAGCCAGTGAACTCGTGAATGCTTCAGGCGCGTCTCCTGAGTTGCTTGGTAAGGGTGTTGCTGCCATTTACGCCGTCAAGGAACTGAGATAGTATGCCACCCGCACAGAGAGATTGCTCCGTTATCTAGCATCAACGGGCTACATCACGAACCCAACGGCCAACCATTACGGAGCCAACAAACTCACCCACGTCCTTGCAAGCCCAGTTGCCCGCGCCGGCGTGACTCACGCGTAAGTCCCCACCCCTAGCTTCCTCCATTGCGCCTATCGCCGACCAACGACCGACAGATTCGACACGTGTGGACCGGCAATCCAAGCGTTTCCCTCCTTCCTCGCCGAGCACAAGTACCAAGAGATCAGCTCGAACACCGACACTCCATTCCAGAAAGGGCACAATACCAACCTGAGTGCGTTTGCTTGGCTGCAGGGACAGCCTAAAATGTTCAACGCATTGCAGCAAGTCATGACAGCCATGCAGTCAAATGAATGGCTTGAGACCCTTGACATTCTCGACCAATCTGTCGAGTCAGCAGCACCCTCGGGCCCAGAGTCGGAAGTGCCCTTCTTCGTCGACATCGGCGGCGGCCACGGACACCAATGCATCCAACTCCTGCGAAAGTACCCACGCCTCGAGAACCGCATCGTGTTACAAGACCTCCCCGCGGCGATTGATCGTATGCCTTCTCCCTTGCCACAAGGCATCCGCGCCATACCGCACGACTTCTTCAGCCCGCAACCCGCGGCCACAAGGGGCGCCACGTTCTTCTACCTCCGCCGGATTCTCCACGACTGGCCGGACGAGGACTGTCTCAAAATCCTCAAGTTCTTGAGGGATGCATTGAGTTCCACAACTGGGAAGTCAAAGATCTTGATTGACGAGGTTGTCCTTCCCGATGTGGATGCACCATGGCAGGCTGTCATGCAGGATGTCAGCATGGGGATCTTGTTCGGCGGCAAGGAACGGACGCGGGCGCAGTGGGAGGGTCTTGTCGCAAAGGCCGGATTGAAGATCTCAGAGGTGAAGATATATAATGTTGGTTCATGCGCTGGTGTTGTTGTCCTGGACAAGGCTTGAGGCCTTCGTCTGGGAAATCACAAAGGATATGAAGACGGGACTAGATAACGCCTTCTCCATGCATTGATTGTTGTCAGTGGGCAGTTACGGAGCCCGCACGATTCGAAAAGGGGATGCTTGCCAGGGAGCGACGAACACGGCGTTGGCTCAGAGCTCGGACGGGCTCAAGGAGACGATGAAGGCGACGATGAATCTCCGACTACTGGGATGATGATAGATTAGACCGCTTCCTCTCAACTCAACCCGAGGCACAAGGCAGTCGCCCTGTCCAGCACTCGAATGTAATACCCTTCCCTCCTCTTCTTCTTCTTCTCGCGTACTGAGCCGTCCTTCAGGTCCATGATTACGCAGCACACATACTGAGAGACTCATATCCCATCCACAGTGAAGGAACGAATCGTGAGGAATCGTCAGTACTGTGCTAGAGCTCGCGAGCTCGACGTTGGCTAAGCTCAAGTGGATGCCGCTTTAGGTCCCCTCCTCGCTGCCGTAGGTCAAGCTTTCGGCTGCCTCTAGGGCGCCTTATACGGATTTCTAGCTAAGTACCTCGTATCCAGCGTCCAATGCCTGAACGCTCTCCTCAAGCCAGCTGCGTCATTTCTCACAGCCGTTAAAGCGCCGTGGCCGGGCGAGGTCGAAGCGGCAGCCGAACTAGTCAGTTACGACTCTGCGAAAGACCAGCAACACCCGTAGTCATAATTAATACGAACGCATCCTTTGTCAGCTCCTGCTAACATGACGGCACTCGTACCGTAAGGGCGGCATGTCTCATCACGGCCCCGAATAAAGTACTGGTGGAGCATTCTCTTATTCCGGCAATGAAGACTTTCCAGGCAAGCCAGAGCTAAGCTGTCTGCGCGTATTCGGACAAACCCTGCCCATGTCAGCGATATCCCGCTGCCATTCTCCCCCTCGCTGGAACGCTACGCAGCTGGTGCGAGAGAACGGCAACGTCTCATCCATCTATGCAACTTGCAATTACACGCTTGTGATGATGAAATTTGAGCGCTACGGGTGCGTTACCAGAAATGGACCATAGCTATCTCGACATGGGTAGAGAGGTGTTAACTACTGGTGAGTTGAGGGAGATAAATATGTAAAACAGCTGCCGGTCCAGGTAGAGAGAAGAGCATTGAACAAGCATTGATCGAACCGACATTACCTGCATCTCTCAAACATTCGACACCCGGAAAACAATCTCGAGATTCGCGATACCAGCACTCCCGCAGCAGGTAAAGCAGC